>JAMKCH010002623.1:0-38851 GCA_023653785.1 Ophioderma brevispina | reverse complement strand
GTTGTTTTGTAGCCTCCATCAGGGAGCTAGGGCAAACTTAACTGAACCCCCCCCCCCCGGCGGGGGGGGGGGGGGTCTCAAGGGTTTGTTGGGTACCCATGCTCGTTCCAGGGGTTCTATATAAAAGTGACCCCTAACGGGACCAATTTTCAGTGAAAATATACCCCTAACGGGACCAGTATTCAGTTAAAATATACCCGTTTTCGATGAAAATATACCCCTAACGGGACCAATTTGCGGTAAAATTATATTCCTAGCGGGACCTGCTTTCAATACATGAATAAAAAATATACCTTTTAAAGAACCAGTAGATGAGAAAAATAACACTTGTACTACTGTAAGAAAATTTACACACTGCAGGGTTATTTTACTGACATGTTAAAAGTTAATTTTCCCATTTTGTTCAATGAGCCAGTCACAATCTTACCTGAATTTGATACCCCTAGCGGGACTAGAACTTGATTATTGTGAAGAATCTGATACCCCTAGCGGTAGTCCCGCATTTGCAGCTAATCCCTCTTTTCTTTTTTGGAACCGGCAGGGTACCCGACCACAATCCAAGAACACCCCCCCCCCCCCCCGGAACTCCCTAAGCTATCACTGGCGCGTAAGGCGGAAGAGAGAGAGAGAGAGATTGCCACAGTTGACGGTGCTGGGCTGCTCCTGATAGGTCTTTCAGGGAGAAGCCTAGCGCTATTGCATCATTAGAAATGGAGTGTCTCAGGGTACGTCTTGGCCTTTCTCTTCTCCTTCGTCCTCGCCGTGCCGTCCAGACAAGAGCTTGTCTAGGGCGTCGTGCTGTTGGCATGCGTAGCACGTGACTCCTCTGTCAATCTATCTCAGATGTTTTGGGGAGTTGTACCATTTCCTGAAGTTTGATGTGGGATATCCTGTCTTGCTATTTGATGTTTAATAAATTATGCGCCTATAACACCGATTTGTGAGACTGTTTAAAAGTCGTTGTTGAATGTAACGGTTTGACTCCCATGCTTCAGCACCATACAGCAGGACACCCAATACATTGCTCTGGAAGATGTGGATTTTTTTTTTTTTTGATCTCCCGGATATGTGCGCAGTGCATCTTTCTAACAGAAAGTGTTTCCAACACGTATCGACGCGACGTTAATATATGAGAGATAAAATTGCTCGGAGGTTTAGCGTGATTTCAGTATTCCCAAATGTGTTTCAGAGCCTCCTCATTATTTTTTTGAATGTTTATTGTTCGCGTAGCGTTTTAAATCTAGACTTAGTTCTAAGCTGCTTTTAAAGCACGATAAATTCGGGAGCTTTAAAATGCAAACGACAATTTAGCATAAAGCACTGTATGCATAAAGTCAATGACAGTATAGGCTTTAAAGTTGGAAATTTGTTAAGGATTTTCTACTTTTGCGTTCATGATCTTCTCGTCCAATTACCTACCTCTACATTAATCAAGCTTAATTAATATTAATAAAAAGAATCAAGTACAGATCGAAAAGATTTAAAATAGTGGTTATCGAAATTACATTTTTGATTGCAAATACATTAACACAGACATGGGGAAAGGAGCTTCATCTTTCCACCAGGGCCACCACCCATGCAAACACGGACGCTTCAAGAATGGGAAGAGGATGCGAAGAACCTATTTTTACGCCTGTCCATTCAAAATCACTCGAAAATCAAATCGAAAATTGTCAATAGACAGGCGTAATAATAGACGTTCGCGTTCGGCGTTTATGGTTCTTTGCAACATTCCGAGGAACGTTGTTTCCGTCTAATACGTGAAACGTTGCGATAAAATATCCAGAAGTTGAGGGCCGAAAAATGGCGCAATTTTTTAGTAAGTCTGCTTCTTTACTAAAGGTATAAGGTCGAGAGCGCAACTACAGCATATCAAGAGAGTAATTGATATAACTTTATTATATTTTTATTTATTTATGTATTTTTTAAAGTTAAACGCCATCTCTCGCTCCCTCATCATCTCTATTAACTATTTGACTTTGCATACCGCGTTTTATATTTTCACTTGGTAATTTAATGTCTTCTGTCGACAGACAAAAAAACACTCACAAACACCATAAAGCGTGCAAATTCACAACAACAAACAGACACGCTCCAATCAGACACAACGGAAACGTATCTACGCCTGAATTTAAGTTGAGTGATGGTTTACGAATCTTCGCACTCTTACCACTCCTGTTTGCGTTATGAATATCTTGTCCTACTTTGTTTGCTCTTTCGATTAAGGCGTATAGCAGTTACTTATAGATTAAATATGAAACCATCGCCCCTTCGCTTTACTAATTATCCACACAGAATTATTAACCGACTTAAAAATCACGAATCTTATGCCATAAGTAGACGCTGGATTGCCGCACGGTTGCTACACCTATCAGCAATGTGATCTCTTGGAAGGTGTGTTCATTCTTCTTTGGGCTCATTTCCTTACTTGGCGCAGGCAGTTTCACGTAAGGTTGTCACATAGTATAAGACACCTTCAAGGCATGATTCATTTTAAATGACATACTCGGCAAGCATACGTGGCATTTGCTAGTGTCTCAGCCGTTCTATTATGAGTTTATTTCTGTGCTCATTTTTATAAAAATGTTTCGAAATAGACCTTAATATTAAAGGTTTCTTGAAATATTAAAGGTGGGTACCATTTCGCGATTCTACAAATACCAGTCCTAAGATGATTTTAACTTTGACGTAATTACACGGCAGTTTGTCATAGTTACGTTCCAGTACTTGTGGGTGTTCCAACGGGCCCGTATACTGCGAATACGCACCCAACAAGTCTGATGGAGTTCGTTACAGCTTTTCTTTGATTGGTTGTAATATCTCAACATATTGAGACAAAATACATCGATCGCCCGGTAGAGCATATTTCAAAATCCTTGGATCGTAACGGAAAACGGGCTGAAAACATAGCAAGAAACTTTTTTTCGAAAGTTTTACGCAAAACCGTTAAATGATAATATAGTAGGTACATGTGCAAAGATATGTTCCTTTCGGTCGTTTTATGAGAGTCGATACGGGAAATTGGGATGATTGTATTCGTGTGGTACAAAGCGGTGTGTACTTTCAGATGAAGTACAGCAAAACTAAGAGAAGAAGAGGAGCAGTTAGACGGTAATCCTATCTAATATATGTATAATTATCTTGTGAATTTTTGTTGAACTTTAATAAGTTTTTTTTTTCTCCAAGGCTTTTGAGTTCTGCTATACTTTTAGCACCATATATGGTGTACATACTTACAGTAGGGGCCTAGAAGTAATTAAGGTGAGACATACCACGTCCCGCGATGTCACATCTATCTTATCTGATTTCCATTCCTATTACACTCTTAGGAATAGACGGTGATTGGCATATCAACTACTCGTGTCGGATACCCTAGAGTTAAATATGCTCATCCCTTGAGGACATAGTTCAATAACATTATGATGTGACCTTAGTTTGCTCTAGGAATCATAATCATCTAAAACACAGCAATTCTTTGTACTTAAAAAATGAACTGGACGTTCACCGGAATTTGAGACTTTCCTTGCGCTAATATGATGCATTTTAAAGACATCTAAGAGCGAATAGCTTTATAAAATTAACCATCTTCAGGCGTCTTATTCCACATCAAATTTAGAGGGAAACAATCAAATAGCACCTGGGCAGACTACTTTGGGGAAGAGAAATAAAATAGTTTTTCAGCTGTGTGCTGAAATAGTGGATCTGGCACACCCCCCGTTTGACTAACAATAAAGTTTTCGCTCATAGAAAGAATCCTCTATGTACATCGTAAATAATGCTATATAGAAAAAACATCCAGCCATTGTCGGCATCCATCCTCCCACCGGAAAACTACGCAAAATAAAGTTACACGGTTCCATTCCATTTTCATGATTTCCTTTTGGTTTCTACCAATGAAAATTTGGGTCCCTCGAAAATAGGACCACTTATTTTCTTGTGAAGCCATGCTTCTAGCAAGTTATACCACACATACCCTACTTGGTGTAATTATTGCCCTGTTATAAGATTACTAGAGAGCTAGCGAGAGATACACATTACCACGATTACCACAAGCTAACGTACAGTGGGGTCCATTCATGTGTTCAGTTTTGCACAAAAATGCCGTCAGATTCAGTTTCCTATCTCCTATTGTAAATGCCGGTGTGAATAATATAGTCCGCCGGGAGCCACAGCCGATGCCCTATAATAACGGAATAAAGCTTGAATCTAATGTTGCGTGGAGAGTCAACTGAAGCGATGGCCCTATTCTTTATCGTTTAGCCGACTGTGGGTAAGGTGGACTATATTTACTTCACACCGCATTTACAATAGGTATCGAGAAACTGAATCTGACGGCATTTTTTTTTCTTTTCTGGCAAGGGACGTAAATTATGGGAGTTTTATCGTAACCGTACCCATCTGACACACTTTTTGAATTCGGAATTAGTGAGAAAGTGGTCATATGGTAGGTTCCCGAAAACTTCCTAAAATTATTTCCAATAGGTCAGCTAGAAAACATCAACATCAGTAAATGGGTTGCATATTGCTTTGCCAAATCCGTTAGTATTGGTTTGTATCTTGATATTTAGTCGTTAATTTGTTTGTTTTATTGGTGGGAGATTTGTGTCGTCTTATCTAGGCCCCGAAGCTGAGAGGTCCATTTACAAAGAACCAATGCACCACGCTTACAATCTACACTCAATTCCCAAATCTCAATTACACTCAGAATTCACGATAATTGATTATTCAAGCATTCGTTTGCCCATACCTATTCTATGGGATATGTCGAAGTGTTTTTATGTGTCCTAGTGTTTTAGCTTCATTATTACCTTTATATTATGCAAGAATGTTTCAAGCGTGCTGTTTAATATTGAAAAGGCTTTAAATAACACGAAATGTTTTGTTTTTGATTCAAAGCCTCTTTAGTCTGTCATACTAACTCCTTTAAAGGGCCCATGGCATGAAACATATTTCAGACCTATATTGAAATGGACCCGTATTTAATTACTTCATAAATTTGAAAACATGGCGGTGTTAACCTTTGCAAAAAAGGAGGAGAATTATATTATTTTCCTTTTACGCTTCACTTCTCATCACAGACAGCACGTGTCTGAAATGTGGACTTCTCAGCATTTATCAACTTGAAAAGCATGCATTATCAGCTCCACAGACCATTGCTATTTTTCCGTTATAATGTGCTAATCCCGTCTACTCCCCTTTGCTTTTCAGATAAATGTCTAATTAAAGCCTGGAGTACAATGTCAATGTCTGAATTCCCGATCTGAATGCTTTGAATTGGTGTCAATAAAAAAAAAAAAAAAAACCTAAAAATTCTGCAGGGATTTCAACACCTTGACTTTCTGTGCATGAATTGCCACAGACTCTTGCTGTTTTTACTGTCTTGAGCAGAATATAACATCCAAATTGTTCCATTTGTCTGAATATTTGGTTTTTATGTCATTGTGTTTCCTTTAATTTTTCGTTCAGTAACATCGACAAATGGGAATAAACATTTTCCAGCGACCAACGCAGATGTATTGTACATGTTCAATGCAGTGTTGAAGCGCACTATCTATCAAATTGAGATTGTAATTTTCCACGATAAATGACTGGGGAGATCCCCTGGAAATGAGAAATAAAATTACATGAGGATTTGTTTACATACAAATATTACAAAAAAATACAGATACGGTTCATGAGTGTTGACAGTTTTGGGTTACATGTGGGGATCATGGGGTTAGAGCTTCATGTCAGGTGCATATAAAAAGTACTAAATCAGAAACGTCGGTGTCCCCATATCTTTTTTCTCTATTTTTTTTTTTTTTAAAAAAAGTAAAAATTCTTTTGTTTTTTTTTTTTTTTTTTTATTTATTTTATAAATTTTTTTTTTTATTTTTTTTTTTTATTTTTTTTTTTATTTTTTTTTTTTTTTGTTTTTTTTTTTAATTATTTACAAAAAAATTATATGTTTTGTTTTTTTTTTTTTTTTTGTTTATCTATTTTTCTTCTCTTTTTTTTTTTCTTTTTTTTTTTTTTTTTTTTTTTTTTTTTTAATTTTTTAGGTTTTTTCTTTTTTTTTTTTTCTTTTTTTTTTGTTTCATTTTTTTCCTTGTTTTTTATTTTTCTTTTGCGTTTTTTTTTTTTTTTTGATATTTATTTGTGTTTGGGGGGTGGAGGGTGGGGGGAACAGACGCGGGCACGCGGGGGGGAAGGGGAGGGGGGACAGTCATAGCGGGGCGCAGCACTCTTTGTTTACCTCGGATTGGCGCATGTGGAACGGTACTATTTTTCACAGGGAGGGACGTAGACTGTGCCGGTGGTTCTGGGGGGGTGGCGTTCTTGCGGTTAACTTCGGTCATAAGTTCAATGTGCTCAGTCGGCCCGCATACTTTCAGCAATTTTGGACAGGACGTGGCACGGGCCGTACGCATGATTTATGTGGTGGGCTTCGAAAAAGTGGACCCTACCCCAAAAACGCCTCTTTGAGGGACTTTTTTGAACATAAAATCTCCAAAAAGAGACTTTTGTAAAAAAAGTCGCTAGATTTTTGTTCTTTTTATCAAAAAATTCAGCAAAGGGGTTGGAACCTTTGCCCCCTTTGGTGGAGTTTTTGTGTACGGGCCCTGCGTGGACACAAACATCATGACAAGAATGCATATGTGACGTTACCTCTTTGGGGTAATGGTTAACGTAATGGTCACAGGGGTCAAAAGGGTGTTTCACCAAAAACGAAATTTAACTAAAGGATCCTTATGACATTCTAACCATGTCGTTCAGGGTTATTAAGATCAAAGTATTTTTTTAAATGCCCTATTTAGCTATGGTAATAACTGAATGGTTCTTATGGATATTCTATTTAAAGTCAAAAGCATTCAGAGGTCGTAAGTGGTCAAAGGTCGACGAGTCCTGTTCAAGGCGATCTACCAACTTCATACCCTGTTCACACGTCTATACAATATTGTTCACAGATCATATTAGCAGAAATATGCGAGGAAGTGGGACGTATATTCCCCCCTCCACACTAATTTGATGCTCATAAATTCCACCTGTCCTATGTGACATGCTTGCAGCCTTCCAAGAGCAGGTCAATAAAATACAATCATGCAGAGTGGTCTTGTTGATATGGAAGCTTTTTTTCGGCATTTGCCAAAAAAAAAGGATGTGATTTTTATAAGGAAGGTTAAAACCACCAAAGCAATTAGAAAAGGCGTGGCCCTGAGGAGCCTAGCACCACCTGCACAGACAAAAAGAGGGAGGGCTGGGGGGAGTACAACAGAAAGAAAGGCGAACCACCCAACAAAAACACACACACACACACCACCACAACCACTAAAACCAACAAAAAGAACAATAAAAACAAACCCAAAAAAAAAAAAAATAAGCAAAAAACAAATGAAACAAAAAAAAAACAACAACCCAAAAAAAAAAAATACCACAATAAAAAACAGTAACAAAAACCACCCTTTTTTTTTTTTTTTTTTTTTGTTTAAAAAAAAAAAAAAACAAAAAAAAAAAAAAAAAAAAAAAAGAACCAGGAAGGTGCACAACAAGGACCCAAGGAGTATACCAATTTATTTTTATTGAATCTCTCTGAAGGGTGGTAGCCCTTCAGGGCTAAAGGCATTGATTTCAAATTGCAAACACAATGTTCGAAATAAAAGAGAATAAAATGTCAAAAAAAAAATAAAAAATAAAAGTTTGTCGGTTCTTAGCAAGACAGCCTTGAAAAAGGGCTAACCGCGACTGTAATCAGTCTTCTTTGGATTCAGTTTTAAATTGGATCTTCAAAATCCAAAATGAAATTACATTGAACAAAAAACAAAAAAAAAAATGCGTTAATTGCGTTTATGTTTGCTATTATCACAGGACAATGGAAAACATTTTCACACAAGTTCACGTGCCGATATCGGATGCCATTGACTTTCTTGTTGAAGGTGTTATTCACTCAACAGTCGGCTTGCGGTTGGCAAAGAACAGGTTAACGTGATGTGTTTGGGAATGCAAGCGTAGCGAAGTACGACAGTGTTGTTAAGGTTCACGTTGTTGTGATTATTGTTAGGGGTCGTCTGTACTTACAAAGTATATAATAAGTATGTATGTGATGAATTTTTTCGGTCGAGTTTCACGAGCCCGTGAGTATAAAATACGATGAAATGTGACAAGAAAGGAGCCGGAAATAGAGTAAATCTCCCGGAGGATATGTCGCAGTGCATCTTTCAAACAGAAAGTGTTTCCAACAACGGATCGGACTTTAATATACAAAGGATCGCTCGGGGGTTATCCTGATTAAGTATTCCCAAATAGCGTACCAGGGACTCCTCAGATTTGATTTTGAATTATATTTTTATATAGCGTTTAACACTTAAAAACTTAGAAGCTGATTAAGCACAGTAAGTAAATCTGGTGACTCCAATCCTCACTATAATTTTCCATTTAAAGTAATGACACGGGCTTTCACGTTGTGATTTTTAAGTAGGTTAGTAGTTTTGCGTACATGATCTTCACTTCATTATCAAATTTAATTTCATATTAATATCAAGCATTCACGCGCCGTCCGACAGGTTTTAAAGGGAGGTTATCGAATTACGTTTTTGGATGCAACCATTAAAGGTAGTTGAACCGATCGTGGTCCAGTTTTTCAAATGGCGTTTTCTTTTCACACATTAAATCATCTCACCAAATACACCTGATTACAATTTGGAGTGAAATGGTCCAGCAGTTTAGATAGGAGAAGTGAAAGTTTACTAAAATTGCCATAGTACAGTGTTACGTAAAAAAAATTCTTAAAAAATATTCAGATTGTTTTTGTCGAGAGTTCGCACCGAAACTTGTTGTCATGCGTTATCATTTATTTTTAAAGAATCACGTTTTCCTATACTATATGATTGTTTAATCGCTTGTACACTAGTTCGCTTTACTAGTATCGTCGTGTCATCGACTTTATTGGCAGAAGTTTGTTACTAACTCAGTATAGTCAGCGAAACAGATAGTAGGTGTTTTGTAAATGCAGTCGTAGTGGAAGGTTTCGTAATATGAAATGTATGTTTAATAAATGTCACATATAGCCAGAGATTGCGACTTCCTTAAACGATCAGTTATCAAAAACTGTACCAGATATTTTGCTATTTGGCATTATACTAACGTGAATAAAAAAATGTGTAGGATTGCAGATGACCTTGATAAAATCACTGAATCATATATTTGTTGGTCAAGGTCAAAACCATTTGTAATCCTTCACATTTTTTTTTGTTTATTCACGTAGCGGCCAGTGGAGTGAATAAGACGAAATGACACAAAATGAGGGAAATGCATCTTTCAAAGTAAAACAGAAGGTGTTACTAATGTATATTAAAGTCAATTAGCACTGGTGGCAAGCGCTTTGATTTCAGTGAAATTAACCTGATTCTCAAATTCGTAAAGTAGTTTTAATGGGAGTGGTGTGTTCGCACCTCTCCATTCCATTCCTTAGACAAGAACAATAATTATTCCAAATGTCTCATGAATTCATCTATAAGTGTAACGAGTTAACCTGCTATTATTATCTTTTACTTTGTATATCATGTGTCATTTTCTTCGGTAACTTTTTCATGTTTCTGTAAAAAAAATACTTACATTTTTAACGAATCGATATACATAAAACACACACATAGATAAATATAGTCACAAACAACCATAACACGTGCAAATTCCCACGCCCAAACACACAATACACAAGCAAACATGCTATAATCGACATATTACGTAAACGTATCTACGCCTCAATTTAAGGTGAGTGATGGTATACGAACTTAGCCATCTTTCCACACCTTTTACGTTTGAATATTTGCCTATATTGTTTGCCCTTTTGAATAAGGCATATCAGTTACTTGGATTAAAGATGAAAGTATCCACCCTTTGCGATCTTCTAATTATCCCCACAGAATTATAATTATTATAGTGAGAGTAGATATGCTGCAAGAGTGTGCACTTGTGAATAAAAGCATAAAAATTGCACACAGTTTGGATGTGTTCTAAGAAGGATTTGGCTATAGGGCCATCGCAGATTTTTCGGTAACAAAAATGGCGGCCATTTTCAAAAATGGCTGCCATTTCTGTATAGATTTTACGCTCTTTGAGGAATAAATGTGTTTTTGTGTGTTTTCTGTCTTGGCGCCATATACCCAAAACAGGTGTTGTAGCACCAGAGCAATGCTTATTTCTAAATTTCCCGTTAATAGCAAATTTATTTTTGTAACTGATTCGTAACGAGACCACTGGTGGACTCAGTTTCCCCCATTAAAAGGCATGGTCTGTTTTGTTACAGATACATGTGGTTGTTTTTTGGGGTGTGTGGTCTTGCATCGCGTTGGGTTCCCTTATTTTCTCAATTTTCATCGACTGAATAATGCATATTTTTTCTACCAAAAGCATATTTTTATCACGGCAGGACATTTGCAAAAAGAAGAACCGTAAATAGGCACTCAATACCATATTGTTTGATGGTACTAAGTGCAGACAGTATGTTAAAAGCACATTCAAATACAAACTGTAATAGGCAACTCTAACAAGTGGCCGACTTATAGAAATTTCATCATGCTGTTTTATCTTTGCTCTTCAGACTGACTAAAGCTCCAATCAAAAATATTAAAGATTATGCTTTTGTTAGTTTTGTTTGGATAATAAAAGATTGTGACATTCCCAAAATGGGAGGAGGCCTTATGTTTGGTTATGGTTTCTTCATAATGCTACGAGTATACCCGTGATAGGGCGACAACACTGACAACAATGGCCCCAGGGGAAGTTTATCTCGTACCGTGTTTCATAAAATCCAATGTGTGGTTACGTTCTTATCCATTTTTATTATTAATTATGGGACCATGGGGGTGGGTGGGTTTTGTGATATTGCCTGAAAGTGTTCTGCTAAAGGCCAAGTTCAGCATTGATTCGTAATTTTGTTGTGTGTTAAAGCGAACAAGGGTGGTGGATATTAGAGGTGTGTTTTATTTGGTGTATTGCTGTTACCGGTACCCAAAGGAGTAATCTATTCTCAATAAGGGAGCATGTTACCAAAATATGTAACTCAGGTGCAATGCACACTGTTGGTGTAATCATCAGGGCTACCGATACCATTGTTACAAAGTCATCATGTGGCTGTGATCAATGTGGAATATTTTAAGAATTGACCAAACAGAGCAATCTTCTCGTTTTGGCCGTAAAAGTCTAAAACAAAACAAGAAATTAGTCACAAAGCGCATGGAATATCAGGTTTATAACTTAATAAAATTTGATTATCCTTCATGTTCTTTCTGTATTGACTTGTAGATAACAATATGGATTAATATCATAGTTTGTGCTAGTTCATATTATTAATAACAATAACAATCTTATATAGTGACTAGGTAGAGGTCTCTAGATACGTCACATAGTTAAAAAGGAGTGAGTAAGAAGTAATGTAAAAGTAAGAGTAATTAATATCATTATCAAGTTAGAAAACGACAAATCTCTTTCTGGGAGACCATAGGAAAGGAGTTCCAGGATCCAAGCCGTGGATGTAAGTAATGGACCAATCCAATGGTGCATTTTTCATCAAGGTTCTGTCGAAACTACCCAATTTTCCTATCCGGCCAGGCAGCCTTGGCATAAATTGTTAACAGGAATTGTTCTTTATTACGTGATGAGTTAAGATGACACCAAGGTTCTGTGCTTCAGCTTGCAATTGAAAAGAACTATAATGCAAATGATGGATGGTGAGATTTTACTAGTTCGAATGTAAAGACTGAGAACGAAAGCACCTCATCTTTGTGTCTTGTAATAAATATCAGCTGGTTGGATTTACATAAGGATCTGATGATGCAATGCATAATCAAGGCAATGAATCCCAATCCCAATGGTGGAAATGAAGAGAGGAGAAGTGTCATCGGTGTTGTAAACGACAGATTGAATCCATGGGCAGTAATGAGATCCTGTAGTGGGGAATGACAGAGCACAAGATGATAAGTACATCCAGAACATGCAGACCTGTGGAACCACATCTACCGGCACCGGGATCTGATGAACCAAAATTTGATCGATTCTAGATTGAAGTTCGGTCATCTAGGTTGGAAAAGAACCAACTTAATGCTTTTCCGTTATTCCATTAGCCTTCAGGCGGATGAATTGAAGAAGCTGTTAGGCAATAGTCAAAGTGGCACTGAAGTCTATTAACACATATTAACAGTTTTTTTTATCTTTGGTGTGCACGACCAATAAGATGTCATTCTGCCCCTCTAACAATGCAGTCTCTGCATTGTGAAATACGGGTATGCGAGCATTGAACATGGAGATCATATAGCTGAGATAAGTCATACAACTGAGTTACTACATCTTTCAATCCACATTTACAAGAAATCGATATAGGCGATTTATTTTGAGCGAATGGTGGTGTCCGAGCTGAATTTCTTCAGCTGCGGCATCACAGATGAAATGCACGCTTGAGACCTTGAGGAAATACATGGATCCAAGAGGGGAAAAGTTGTTAATGGGACAGATCATTGGACTTGTACTCAGCTGCTTTGATTTGTAGTGGAAAAATTCTGCAAACTGTTAGCAAGATATTTTGGACATTCATAGGTACGTAGTGTATGTTTCAATCTAGAAGTTAAATTTTGAATACATCGGAAAAGCGTCACGTTTGTTACAGTAGTAATCTGGTTTGCTATGATATTCGTCTTGGCTTTAGCACGAAGCGGGAAGTTGTATTCAAAAATTGATCCTTGTTGTAAAAGCTCCTTGCATACTGTGAGCCCAGTTTGTGTGAAACTCTGCGCTCCAGCGAAGGTGTGCGGTGTTCTTTCTTCTCAATCTCAAAGGCATCTGAATACCAATCAGCATGATTATGGAGAACTAGAGTTTTACTGACGAGTAGAAAATGTTCATCAAGGCTCCACTTAGTTAAGGTGCAGTTTGCAGTTATTATATAATTAACAGAGGAATTGCAGTAGCATCTAAGATAAACACAGAAGTGCACATCTATATCAGAGCAATATTTGATGGTGCAAATTATTTTTAAAGTCTGATACAGGCTGCACTGAAAGAGCTGCTTTCAAGCATTTTTCCGGTCATCTAAAGCCCTCTTTGCAACAAACAACTTGGAGTTTTTGGCACACTTTTCTAACTTCTGGAAGGGATGTCCAGAAAATTTCCCAAATATCTTTCTTTCTAGTCCATCCTCATTCACTTGGCATGTAAGCTCAGGAGATGCAAGCATCATTTTGAGCCCAACAGTAAGTAACCGACTCAATAGGTGACTTCTTGATATGTCAGTGAGTTGCTGACTCATTGGAGGGAGGAGCAAATGGTTTATACTCAAGACACAAAGTGCTCTCTCTAGTATTTTTTTTTGTATGTTGGTCAAGGCTAATCTAGGCAATTAACAGCAGTTATCTACTTCGTAACGATCACGGATGGCGCCAACCGTATAGCGATGAAACCTTCCTTTTGAAAATCTCTGCAAGTCCTGGTTGATGCTACATGAGCAGGAATCCTACAGAAGAACACGAGAATGGGAGAAATACCTTTGTTTGGGGGGAGGCCAAGTTGGACCTTGGGGACTTTCACAGCAAGGTGGTAATGAGACCTGACTGAGCGCCTTAGGCGAAGGTCAACTGAAAGAAGTCAGGTAGCAGCTGACTGAGGAGATCTGGTGCCTGTCCATAAAAATGCGTGGAATAGAGTGGCAATTCCAACTGGCCTGCGATGACCAAGTGGTTGGAGGTGTGATGAGTGCAGTGGCGAGCTCACTTCGGGATACCAATGAGGGAAAGGCAACCCAGTCTCTGGATTGCGATCTCTTGATAAGTGGAAGGGGTGTTGCTCTACATCATGCTGAGATTGCATATTCCACACGTTGGTTCGAACCCTGGCTTTATATCAGTTGTCTCAGATAGGGTGCAGCTCGACCGGAGCAATCCTAGTCGCTGACTGGCTAGTAGTTTTTTAGCCATTTTGGTAATCCATTGAGACCATGATAGGTCCTTACTGATAGAGAGTGGCCAAGTAGATCGACCCTGTCGACCACTTTAGAGTTTGTTACTGATACCAAAGAAGTGGAGACTTGGATGGCTTGTTGCAGCATCTTTCTGTTTGATATTGTTCACATTTTTAAACTTGGCCAGCTCCCCCGACGAACGAAAAAAACGAAAAAACATTACATGAAGTTGCCCATGACTCGATTTCCTGCAAACCCTCTTTGTGAGAGAGGCAGCAGCTGGGAATTCTGTCTCTTTAATGAAAGTCTGACAACCACTGGTATGGTTGCCTTGTGAGTTTGGATTGTGGGTAATACCAAAATCCCTCTTCATTGACATAAGAAGAAGGATGATGAACATATCTCTACACGGTAAACCATTATTTGCATACTAATCAGTGGGTAGCGATGTTGTGTAAAGTGAAATCACTGTTATCTATTACCCTAATAGTGTCTTTTTAATTATATAAAAACCTATTCTTGAGGGCAACCTGCTGTGAAGACTTTGGACTCTATAACCAAAGGTCCAGTTTACAACAGGCTAACCTAATAAAAGAGTATGTCGGCCATCTGAAAAATGGCCACCAACTGTTGGTCATCAACAAATTTGAAATGCTCAAGTAAAAACTTGTTTTCACTTTCTTGATTGTATGAAAAAAGATGTATAACATATGTATTTAGTGCAAATAGGTTAAAATAGCTGTTGTTAATGGCGGCGGCCATTTGGAAAATGGCCGTCATTACTGCATGGAAAACCGGCAATGGGCTATTTGATCGAAAATATTTTTAAAACATTCAAATGCATTCTTGAATGCCTCAAAAGCACTGTATTTTCAACCTCAATCTCAAATTAGAGGAAAATTGCAAGTAATGGCAGCCATTTGACAAAATTGGCCGCCATTTGAATCAGATGACCAATCTGCGATGCCCCTACTAGCTAAAAGTCTTTCTTAGAATGCCCTAGATATGTGCAAATTTCATGCTTGTACACAAGTGCACCAATTCCCCCATAAATATTGCACATATCTATCTACTATTAACGACATCCAAAATCACGTCGGTATGCCGTAAGTGGACAACGGTTTGCCGCATGGTTCCTAAACCTATCAGCAAATGTGATCTTTTTGAGGTTTTTTTATGCTTCTTTGGGCTCATCCCTTAGTTGGAGCAGGCAGTTTCAGTAAGGTTTTTCACATATATAAGGCCACCCCAAGGCATGATTCATTATTAATTGACAAGATTGGCATAGATACTGACATTAGGTAGTATTCATAAGTTTTCTATGGGTTAGGTTATGTGCGTATTTTATGTTTCAAAATAGTCCTTAATATTAAAACTTCTATGATATCATTCTACATGGCTTCCCACCTTTTTCAGTTAAATATTTCAGAGGGGTGGCATTTTGTGACGTCATTGCATGGCAGTTTGTCAAAAGTGGGTCATTGTTCTTTGCTCAGAATGCGCACGGATCATGTTTGTTCAGGGTAGGTGTTATTGAAACTTCCACCAAATTTTATAGAGTATAGTTTAGCCGTTCGTTCAAGCATATCGATAGGCTAATCCCATGCCTCTATTGATAAACATTGATGTTACCTACGTACGGAGCCCCGGAAGTGACATGCTAGAAATAATTTGGGGTGAAATTATCTCGAGATAACACAATTATCCCAAGATGTCGTGATAATTATCCTAAAATTATCTCAGATAAGATCTCCAGATAAAACAATTATCTCGAGATAATAAAAGTATCCCGAGATAAGATGTCTAGATAATACAATTATCGTGATAATAAAATTATCCCGAGATAAGATCGTGAGATATTAACATTATCCCGAAATAAGATATCGAGATAATTAAAATCATCCAGTGATAATATACTCGTGATCTCGGGATATTAAAAATATCCCGGAATAATAAAATTATCCCGGGATAAGATCTCGAGATAATAAAATTATCTCCAAGTAATAAAATTAAATCGAGATAATAAAATTATCCCTATGAGCGATCTCCTGTGATTATGTGCATCTACGTACTTCTAAGATCATATACAAATTAGGTTTTCTTAGTAGTGCAGCATAGCATCAGTATCTATTCAATGAAAAGTTGGAGGTTGTAATGTCAAAGCGTTCTGTTTTTCGCGTTTTTGCGTTGTAATTTGTGAGGTGCAGGCCAGTGGTATATTTTCTTCAGGTAGTGCGTATGAGGTAAGTTACTTTGCCACCATCAGTATTGCGTGATTTTATACGACGAACTTAATCCCGTTCAAGAAATACAAGTTAATCACCCATGGCTTGATATGCAAGTAACGAAACTACGATAGTGTTAAGTCGAAAGGACTGTTGCCATGCTGAAAAAGATTTTTTTTAAATGGACAATTTTACACTTTAATGTCGAAGAAGCGGGTGTTCCAAAATCGTTACATGAAGACCTTGTTTTCAAATCAAATTAAGGTAGAACAGAACTGAAAGAACTTCTTTTTTAAATATTTTAAGCTTTGTTTCTTCTTATTATCACCTATGCTAAAGGTGTGTGCCTGAAGAAGCTCAATGCATCCTAATTTCCATAAATTATGCAACTTAACTTTCCAATATGACCACCAGAAACACGGCTTCTAAAAATGTAAACATCCAATGCCTCTAAAGTAGCAGGAATACGGTTAAAAGCATTTGCAGGTCGTCCCCTTAGAACCAGAACTGGCTATGTCCAAAAATGGCATTTTGAAATAGATGAGTTTAAAGTTTGATTATAGCTAAAAAAATAAGACAATCAAGTATGAGCAGTATTTGAAAATCTGGAATAAGTAGTAATCTTCCAGGTTCAGAATTACTTTTTCAAAGTTGGTATATAGGCCTCGCACTCGTTCATGCAATGGATGGTCGAAAAATGCCAAAATGGACATAGCCAGTTCTGGTTCTAAGGGGACGAGGTATTGACTGTATGGAACAGATTGTTTGTACTATGTCCCATTTTTTTTCACGAATGATAATTTTGTAATATTTTTTTGAAGAAGACTACTATCTATTCAGTGCTGTTCTACCTTTAAAAGTAGTAATAGCTGCACAGCACACAATCTTGGACAGATGTCAATATTCCCAACAGGTGTTGTTTATTCCCCTTTCCGGGGTTATGCAATTCCCTCTTCAGTGCCTTACATAATGTATTACAAGATGGCAAGTTTTTTAGTGTTGAACAAGCAATTTAATTCTGGTTTTGCATGTACTATTTTGAAGGACATAAATATGGAACTAGGGATTGTACAATATTCATATTCCCAAGCATAACGGGAGGTTTTAAGGACACATTTTTCCGCACCACATTCTCCACACAAGTAAGCAAAAAACGCTTGTGGCAACTATAACCATTCACGAATACTTTGTTTTCATTATAACATTGTTCCTTCGGAATTAACACTCTCGTAAAAGATGAAATAAGTATGAAGGGGAAAGGGGGAATTAAAATTGTAGGAGTCGAAGGAAGATACGTTCAGTATAAATTACTGGTTGAAAACTTGAAAACGATTGCTTATACAAGGAATTTTAAAGACCTTCCTGCTAGATCTACACGGGAGATATATTGCGCTGTTGCGTCGAATATGATCTGGTCATAAATATGCGGCATGAAGAACGTCAGGGCTGCGTCAGTTGTTAACATCAGTTCATATATACACCTGGCCCACAAAAAGTATCTCGGCATGTTTTTCGATCAGAATTGTGCCAAAGTCAGACCATTTGAAAGTTTTGCGCAACATATACATTTTTGCATATTTCTGCTCTTTCATTTCAACTCACTTGTAAAAAAAAAGCGTGCAAAAATGGCTGAGATAGAGTGCTCGAAAGACGCAACCCCAAAGCAAAAGTGCAGTTTTTGGATTTGTCAATGGTCACTGTGTGTACAACGCAATTAATACGTGCGTATTGAATTTTACACCCAAAGAGGGTTTTCCGACTGAAATGAGCGAGAAAACCTACTTCAATATTGTTGTGGTCCGCGTGTCGTGTCCCAAGTTACACTGCAATGCCCATTGAAAAATCCAAAAACGGCAACTTTTGGTTTTGGGGGTTTGCCTCCTTCGCGGGCGTTCTATCTTCTCAGCCTTCTTCTGCACGTTTTTTTAGCAAGCCGGTGTTAATGAAAGAGCAAGACCTAGAAAATAAAATGTATATTTCGATACTTTCAAATGGTATGACTTTAGCACATACGATCGAAAAACTGCCGAATACTTTTCGTGCCAAGGGTTCGTTCCCCAAAGGTTGATGCGTAAGTTTTTTCGCAACTCATGCTCAGCACAAGCTAAGATTATATTAGTGTAACTAACGACGTCTGTTCCCCAAACAACCCTCTCAGATGTTTGATGAAACGCATCAAGAGTTACGAACATTTTAAGACTAATCGACTTCCAAACCTATCGATTAAAAAAACGATTGGAGTATGTGGGTTTACGGTATGTCGAGTATGTGTAGGACGCCCAAATCGCTATTGTTCTTTTCGCGCAATGGAATGCTAAAAAGGTCATTGGTAACTAAACAGGACAAAGGCATTATTACCGTTCTGATAAAGAGCAATCACTATAAGGCCTATACTGGTGTTCGTAAAAGCAAGCCCACCAGCTCTTAGGTTTTTCCAAGACCGCATTTTCCTATTTTTTATAAATTTTTAAGGTCCTTTACATCTTTATGGGTTATGCTCTAAACAACAACGAAGTGAAATATCTCGATGACTTACAATATTTGAAATTTAAATTAATAACAGGGTTGCGTGTGTCCGAATCGTAGTGACAGGCTCTCAGATCAAGTAGAGAAACAATAGACATAAATCGGAAACAAATCGTTTTCTTTTTTATAGTTGACAAACATTATTATCATACTTTTATTTTTATTTTTTAATGAATCTAAAATAACACAAGCCAGGTAAAACAAAAAAAGCATGGGCAAATGTATTTGTACTATGGTTTTTAAAATTCATTTATCACAGCTAATTTTATAATATGCTATAAATGTGTATGGTTTCGTTTGGACAAAGTGGTTCTGCGTCGGTTTGGGGAAATTCTCAACATTGGGCCGCTTATTTTTCGATTTTCGATAGTTCATATTTTCACAATATACCCCCAAAAATCTTTGTATTCACTAAGTAGCCAAAATTTGCTGTTATTTTGAGATTTTGAGGTTCCTTTTGACACACTCTATATACATGCAGTGATCGTCTTGCAAAGTTCTTTTAAAGTTTATTGTGTTTAATGTCTCCATTGGTTAGAAGAAGATCATAAAGAAGATCACGAAGAAGAAGAGATGATGATGAAGAAGAAGAGATGATGATGAAGAAGAAGAGATGATGATGATGATGATGATGTAGAGATGATGATGATGATGAAAATGATGATGATGAAGAAGAGATGATGATGAAGAAGAGATGATGATGATGATGATGATGATGATGATGATGAAGAAGAGATGATGATGAAGAAGAGATGATGATGAAGAAGAAGAGATGATGATGAAGAAGAGATGATGATGATGATGATGATGATGATAATGATGATGATGATGATGATGATGATGATGATGATGATGATGATGATGATGATGATGATGAAGAAGAAGAGATGATGATGAAGAAGAGATGATGATGAAGAAGAGATGATGATGAAGAAGAGATGATGATGAAGAAGAGATGATGATGATGATGATGAAGAAGAGATGATGATGATGATGATGATGAAGAAGAGATGATGATGATGATGATGAAGAAGAGATGATGATGAAGAAGAGATGATGATGATGATGATGATGAAGATTATGAAGAAGAAGAAGATCATGAAGGAAAGTGGAGATCATAAAGAAGAAGAAGAAGATCTTTGGAAACCAGGATTTCGATAATAATACAATGAGTCCGAAAAGTGATTACGCTCACGTTTAACATAAAAGCATTATTTTAATATTGGATACAAAAAAAAAGAAATAACAAAATCAAATTTGAAAACTTGATCCATCCACAAAATTCCAAACATAATATAATCACCAAGATGATAAATAGATTGTTTTATGTTTATAGTTCACGTCTATTTTTAAGAGGTTAAATGATACAATAACCCTGAAGACATTACGTAATTAGTCATATTTAAATTATTATTATTATTATGAATATTATTATTTTACTTTCCCCATAGTTTTCAGATATAACCCTTCTAGGAATCTACTGTACTATTTCAGTACCTTTAAGAGGGTGTTCCAATATGTAGCATAGCTCGTATAGTAGGCCTATATCAAATGTGGTATAAACATATAGCCTTCTAAACTGTGTTTGTATAATCTGGAATTAGTATTTCGGGATCCATTTCTCCCTAATCGATGACGATCACCGCCGCAGCCATGATTTCATCAAGCTGCACAGAATTAAATCGTTGCTTAATAGTTTACGCGTGTGTTAAGTCTTCCCCCGAGTAGACGTAGTTTTGTGCGTAACTTTTGGTCGGACTTAGTTCACAACTGCTTTACGTGTCAATTTGGGGAACGCGTGGAACACATTAGTTGTGTACTAAGTCACAAAGAGTATCGACGTAGACCTCAGTCGTACATTTTAGTTGTCAGGTAGCTCCGTACGAGTTTCGGGAACGCAGTATGAACTTAGTAGTGAAGTTACGCATTACTTAGTATAAAGGTTGGCTACCAGTGTCGTAAGTACGTGTTGGGGAACGGACCCCAGGTGTATAACATGTACCATATGTTGCTGGTTGCGTCGCTGATCTCACGCACACCACGAGACATACGGCATTGGCCCCATACGACATTGGCCCTATACATAGAAAATAACACATTTTGTTATGACTTAATATATGTTTTATAATTCTGATCTGTATAGTTCTGACCCGGGTTCTGACATTTCACGTGATTGCAATATCACAGATAGCAGTACTCCGTTCTCGAAACCTAAACCAGGAAAGTCATCTGGTCACAGCCAGCACAGCATTTCACTCACGTAACATCTTTTCTGCTAGCAAATATACCTTTCCGTAAAGATATAAGGTGATTGTTACATACACCATTTCTTTACTTTCACAATGTCTCGAAAACGTCTCGCGGGAATGAAATTTCACGATAGTTTCAATATTTTATTTTGTTTATATAAGAATTGTTACTTGAGACATCCGCTATTTTACCTTCTTTTTACTGCATTCCGGATACAACAAGAAATTATTTTGACAGAATTTATGTCTGCGAAGACACAAAAGCCTGATAAAAACAACATTGATTGAGCGCTATGCTATAAATCTAAGACGTGGCAAATCCTTTGAACAAGCAATGTATTTCGCTGTCTGCAAAAAATCCATCGTAAAAGTAAATCTCATGCCTGTCAACCTGTGCTGAACCTTTGAACAAAAAATGTCATTTAAAAGGTATCTTTTCGAAACTGCAATTTATCTTTCAACCCAATGTCCAATTTGTTATTTTTTTCGGATTATACTCTTAGCAGCAGCCGACAAACGAGTCAAAGACGATAAGAGAAGGCGAAAAATAGTATTAGGCAAAAGAAGGATAAAAAAAAGGGAGAAAAACAAATGGAAAAAAATATGTTGCAATATTTTATATTTTTCTTGTTGATGCTGTTGCTGTTCCATGATTGCGATTTCTGACTTAAAGCTGTGTAAATCTTCATCATTAACTGCAAAAGAGTGAATTTCACTCTTTTGGAGTGACTACACGGCCCACTCTAAAAAGAGTGAAATTTCCCAGCTTCAAAGACTACTTTTTGGGTCAAATTTACTTTGATTTTTAACCAAATGATTAAAAGATATCATTTGGTGTCAATTATCAAGATCATATTTGACCCCAAAAGGTGTTCTTTTAAGGTATGAAATTTCAATCTTTTGAGGGGAACCCGGTGTTAGTCACTCCAAATTCACTCTTTGCATTTAAAGAGACAGTAATCTATAGGTAGAATTAAACTGTAACGGGCTACTTCAAACTCATTTGCCAGATGACCGCGGTCTACGGCAGAGTGAACCATTGTCCCATTGGGTTTTTAGGAACAATAGAAAAAGTTCCATTCGGAAAGAAGCAGGCGGAATTCGAATAGGGAACAGGGCTAGAGCTTGAAGATTGAAATTAATTTCTCTGTGCCCATGTTTAAAAGTAGGTTGAAAGTACGATTACAATTTTGTTAGATCTTAAAATTGTATAACGCAATAAATTTCCAGATATAATCCAAATTGTGTCTGTGGGATGGTTGTGCATAACATATTCATTTCTCGTATGCTCATACAGCAGACATCGATACAATAGAGAAATGCCTCCCTAGACAGTACTTAAGTTTAAGGTTACATATTTAGTGGCACCGTATAGATTCAATATTGCAAAAAAGAACCCTAGTGCATTGAAATGTTCTGAAATAAAATAAAGCATGCTAGAGTGTAAGAAAACCTATGTGTTTATCAAAGTGGGCGGCGAAAACGGATATATTAAATTTTTTTTTTTTTGCATTATCGGTCGGTGTATGTCCTGTTTGTGTGTATGTAATATACACAAAGGTTCGACATAGAATAAGTTCGAAACCTGCTACGAGATCAATCACCTGGGTGGCAGCAACTAATTCCATTTCATTCAAATTTTAGAATTTAAGAGATAAAAAAAGTAACTTATTAAAGTTTTGGTGGGCCCAGGAAAATGCAAATAGAATTGATGTGGTATGTGTTAAGTCTACAAGGAGAGACGAGAAAGCATTGAAGATTGGGGTTGGTGATGAACATCATTAGTGAAGCTATTGATTTTCAGAGAGTAATAGAAAATTCCAGGTGTCGGGTTTGTGACTGAAAATCAATAGTTCACTAGTGATGTCCCTGGTAGTGTATTCTTGGTTGTGGCCCTTGTTTATTGGAATGGAATGGGGTCCCGTAAAGATTTGGGAGTAGGTTTATCATCTCAGTTTTCCCTGGGAGCCGTTCGCTAATACATGCGTAAAGTATCCGAGGCTATACTACTAATGTGTATATCCTACATAATAGACTTTTCATACCATTTACAAAGTGCTTTGGATAAATTGGTCCACTCAGGCTGACATAGTATGCACGTAAATTTACAACTGAGTTCGGCGAACGGACTCCTGGTCTTGGCTGCGTTTCTAGTGCTTTAATTTGCCACCACTCTTTTACCTATTATATATTCTCAAGTTTTCGCTTTTTAATGTCTACCAATTACACGTTTTTTCTTCTCAGAAAATGCAAGCAAATCATGTGGAAAGCGATTGCAAAAGAATTTCAAGGCTTGTATTGAATTCTAATTCATCATTTTAGATCGGCTCGTTGGTAATATGTTATATTGTTTTGTTAACGAAAGAGGTCATTCAAATTGAAATCTTATCTGATCAGACAAAGGTTTTGTTTGTGCTGTTGGTTTCGACTATTATTATTTTTTTCCCATTCTCTTATCTGAATCATCTGCATTTGATATACAGAAACGATTGTTTTGTAGTCAAAACATATTAATTCTACGAGCAGGTTATGAAAGAAGTCCAAGTGGCGGTGAAGGTGTATAAACGTTACTTGTGGGAGTAAATTAACTCACTGTGCGGGAAGATATTTTAGGAACTGAGCATTTTCCATTCGTCTCGTAACCAGGTTTGATCTGGGGATCAACAAAACCGGTGAGGAAATCCATTCCAGACTATAAACAAAACGTAGGTCGTCATGAAAAAACGGTCAATACTTCCAGAGATTTCATCTGACATTAAGTACAATGAGTATTTTACAGATTGGAGAGTTTCATTTAGTTAAGTAAATAATTCAGAACGAGGACAATACATGAGACCTATTAAGTATTAACCAGATTTAAGGACAGGAGGATATTTTTTTAGGATACAATTTCTCCTCAAATTGCACTAAATCGGTTGTAGACAACCTTCCTAGAACGTTTTGGAATAAGGTTATTGAACAAACAAGAACAAAAGAAAAAACCGCAGACCTTTTGAACTTGCCTGCATCGTAATCGTCCACATAGAAAACTATGGTTTTGAATTCTGGTCTTGCAATGGACAGGAAAATTACTAAATCATTCATCTTATTACAAAGACCGGCTCATTCGGCTTATTCGCTTAAGGTGTGATTTAAGTACAATGGTATAAGCATTCCAAATATGCAAAAAAAAACCGGATTCGAAAAGAAACATTGGGTGTTCTTTCTTGGAAATGTCTCAGTCTCTTTAAGTAGTAATAAAACCTACTCTTGAAGAAAAGTGGGGGACTAAATTACATGTAGAAACAACAGGAAACAAAGTATCAAGAGAAAGATGCAGCCTCAGGTCATACTACTTCGATAAGAACTCAGTATGGTGAAACTGAAACGTGAATCTCGGCGGTAGGAAAAGGAGGGTTGTGTGCTCTATACGGTATATCTGTTTTGTTCTATTTTTTGACGGCGCGTTTGCTAAAAATGACAAGATGATAAACTGTTCACAAGTGATATGCATATTTGTTACGACAAGTGTGACGAAGTACCACCCATGATATCATGAGGGCAGAACCAGAACTTATTTTGTTCAAGTGTTGAAGGATTTGACGGCAACAGTTACTGTAAAAAAGTCTGATTTAAGGGGAAACATATTATCGCTGTAGGTTGAAGGACAGTCATGCAATAGCAAATACAATGAGTGTTTGGAGACCGATTACGAGGAAAGTCTTCGTAACAAGAAACAAAACCCTTGATAACACTCTCCTTCAATTCACGACTGTTCCACCTGTATCATGTGTTTTACATGTGTTTCGTCGTGATCTGTCTGTGTTTATCAATTTATTAGTTTTTCTGATCTTTTTTAACTTTTCTAAGTTTGATAGGATATTTGCGTCATGAACGCCGTCGATTCAAATTAGAAATAAGTAGATTTAAGATAGGGTAGACAAGTAGGTACTCAATAGTTATCACGTGTCATTTTGTTACGGGCAGCTTTTTAATGCACAAACGTGAAACATATTGAATAAATACAATAGCAAACACAACTGCGTAAATGTTCTAAAGTTAGACTTAGGGAAATTATCGCACCATTTGCATTGTGAGACCAACTTTAGAGGACTTTTTTTCATAACTATAATAAACGCGAGAGGGAAATGTGCCAGGGCCATAAGTATGGTGTGTTGAGCAAAATATGATTTTTTCCTTTCCGAGTGTGCAAAATACAACATTTTCTCATAGAGTTAGCACAGTGACGGTTTTACAAGGTCCCACGATGATGAATTATTTCAGCACAAAGGAGTCAATTTATTTAATTTACTAATGTAATGTTTAGGAGGTGATTGCCACCCAAGACAAAAAAATTGGTACAGTTTTTTCAAAAAATATGCACCATTATGGCTCTAAAATTTTAAGCAAAAGTGTGTTTAAAAAACTCCTCTGTACTCGTTAGAATGGTATTTAAACGCTATGCGTACCAAATCATGCATCGATGATACCCAATACTTTTCCCCCTTTGCCTTTGCATGCACATGCCGATACGTGTAGAACATAATTTTCTGGTGTGTATGCATTACAATGCAAGCAATTGACTTTGGTAGAGTGATTGATGACACAAAAAGTTTGTCTTTGCACAGTAAGCGATGCCCTAAAACACAATTATATGTTGTTGATGTAAATAAAAAGTACATAGCCTAAATAACCGTGGTGATTGATCTGTATGAGATTTTCTTTGGAAATATTAAAGGCAATATGCAAGTGATTTGTAAATCAGTTAACGAAAAAATAATCAAAAATAGATTTTTGCATGTTATGTACACAAGTAAGTATCCTAAACATAACCCGAAAATGATAAGACAGAAGCAACCTAATAAGGACAGAACGGAGATTGTAGTCAGTACTGCCAGTCGGACATTGACTACAACACGTACTTGAATGGGAGAATCGTATCTTGGAAAACTTGCCGTTTTCTTCCTTCTGTCAATTTAGCTAGAAAAGGTATTTGATGAGAATTCTACAGAATTATTGCTGCACTTGAAAGCTATTCCGCAAATTTCAAATATTTTTCAAATCACTGGATAGGATCTTTAAATTGATTGGACAGGTTGCATAAATCGCCATGTCGCTCATAATACTCTTACCATGTTAAATACAAAGTTCGAAAAAAAAGAATAGACAGAGGCATGGAGCCAAACATCTTGTAGCTAAGTAGATTTATGATTTACTGACATCGTCAGTTTTCATCAAGGCCGAGATGAAACAGCTCTCTGCCATGAATGAAAGTAATCATCTAAAATCAAAACAACTATTTTTTGTACATCTGAAATAGATTTTGGTTTAGGTGATTTACGTACAGTTCTGAGGGGAGCGGTAAGAAGACCGATAAAGGGGTTGGCAGGATTTTAAATTCAATCTTTTCTGGCTACGCCGGCCACCTTTGTAAACCGAAAGAAGGGTAAGTTTCCATTTCAAGGGAGACATTACATCTTCGAAGGGAATCCCGGCCCTTTCTAAAATTATTGGACGTACCCGTATGTCCTGTACGTCCGGATCCGACCGCTATGCCAGATTGATTTTTCACAGAGCACGAAGAGAATTGCTATCAACAGGAGATGCTTCTCAGTATTTGATAACTTGATTGTTGGTTTTGCGACAGTTATTGTCAGTCTATTATGTCATTCTAAATTAACGATAACGTTGCAGGCAAACGCTGAAAAGCAACTTCCAGCAACGTACACGCATGATGATATTGTAATCTTTGTATCGAACATTATTATTTAATGGAAAAAAGGTCACGATAGATTGCGTAGTAGCGTTATTATGGTGATGCTTGTAGTTCGTTGGACGGATGTTACTGGCATGCGAGGCGTTTATTTTTCCGATATAAAATAAAGCTATCTACATGGCTAATATGTACAATGGGGTTCTTTAAACCTCGTCTTACCAAGGGTGGGTGGTTTTAAGACCCCCCACCCCATGAAACTTCGCTTGCGTAAAAGCTTCCAGGTGTAATCTCTCATCTCTCGTTCATTTTAGTGGGGAAAAATGTGAAGGGAGCACCCTAACCGGGGTTAGGGTATGCGTTTAGGGGGGGGGGGGGTGCCATCAAGGAGATTTATGATACTTTTGTTAATATTATGCGCAGTCTGACCTAAAAGTCTATGTATAATGGTAAAACTAGTCCTAACTTTTTAGCGCAAATTAGGCATTGTTGGCTATTTTTCTATGGAACATGCAGATTTGCCACTCGCGGACTTGAATGACGTCATTGTGATGCATGTACTGGGTTGGTGAACTTATTTCGGGGATATCAAAGAAGGACCGTAGCTCTCCATTGGTATCAAAAAATCATAAGCATTGGGTGTTTATAAACGAATTCTCTAGGAGGGTGGTAAACCACCTCTCCTCCCTTTGTAAACTGTGTACAAGAAAGGCATGGTAAGACGAGGGTTTAAAAAGACAATCAATTGTGGTGCTCAGAATTAAATTGAGTTGACTGAAGCTATAACTATACTTCTTTTAGAACGTGCTTTTCTTACTTCTTAAAAATACATTATTTGCTATACACTGTATTTAATGTTGGCAAAAAATTAACACTATATTGCGGAAATAATCTGAACATGTTAGGTACGACCGTCGCATAAAGTATAATCACTGCCATATTAAAGGTGTATTTCGTGTTACCAGCCTTACTGTTTTTATTTTTTTTCTAGATATCTTGAGAAAAGTTATTCAGAACGTTTTAGTGATCCCGACTTTGCGGTCTTGTGCTATGAACAAATGCTTGTTCCCACGGTCCCAAGGCACTGTGCGAAAAAAAATTCCGTGTCCGTTGACGGACAGAAAATACAAAATCGAGAATTTCTTACAGACACGACGAATTTGCCAAGTGAAGATTTGGCACGCCTGGATTTACTGAGTTAAACGGTTAAGATGATAAGGGAAAAGATCATCTTTTTGGAGGTAAGTCGGGGGGATGAGGCTGTGGATCACGAACTGCGCCTTTTTAAAATCGGCACGCTGGCTACTACTTGATGCAACGGTTCTATTGGACAGGAATTGCTTGGTAGTTCGTATGAATTCAATTTGGAAACAAACAAAATTGCCAAAGACGGAGAGAAGGAGGAGTTGGTGCTCTTTACGGTATATCTGTTTTGTTCTATTTTTTGACGGCGCGTTGCTAAAATGACAAGATGATAAACTGTTCACCGTGATATGCATATCTGTTACGACAATTGTAGATTAAGTACAACCAATGATATAGGAGGAGCAGAACATTATTTTGTTCAAGTCGTGAAGGCTTTGACGGCAACAGTTACTGTAAAAAACGTCGATTTAAGTGAGAAAATTTATTAGGCAGCTTATGTGAAGGACAGTTAAATGCCAATAGCAAATACAATGAGTGTGGGTTGGGACCGATTACGAGGAAAGTTTCGTACAAGAACAAACCCTTGATAATCACTTCCCCTCCCCCCATCCCGCTTTTCCACTCGTATCATGTTTTAACATGGTCTTGCGTGATCTGTCTGTGTTTATCCATTTATTCGTTTCGTTTGTTACCGTTTTAAGTCTAGGATATTTGCGTCATGAACGCCGTCGATTCAAATATATAACTTAGTAGATTTTAGAAGGTGAGACAAGTAGGTACTCCATAGTTATCACGTGTCATTTTGTTACTGGCAGGCTTTTTAATGCACAAATCGTGAAACATATTGAATAAATACAATAGCAATCCAATGCGTAAATTGTTCTAAAGTGTACTTAGGGAAATTATCGCGCAACCATTTGCATTGTGAGACCACATTTAGAGGACTTTGTTTTTTCATAATATCATAAACTAACAGGCCGAGGGACATAGTCCAGTGGC
This sequence comes from Ophioderma brevispina, assembly GCA_023653785.1. NCBI lineage: Eukaryota > Metazoa > Echinodermata > Ophiuroidea > Amphilepidida > Ophiodermatidae > Ophioderma > Ophioderma brevispina. The sequence continues at coordinate 10,090 of JAMKCH010002623.1, read as the reverse complement.
ATAAATGTTATGGTTTGTGTTTGAGAAAAATATGATTTTCCTCATTCAGAGTTGCAAAATACAATGTCATCATTTAGAGTTGCACAGTGCCGGTTTTTACAAGGTCCACGATGTGAATTATTTCAGCACATAAGGAGGAAATTATGTAAATGTTACTAACAATGTTTTTTTTTTTTTTTTTTTTTGTTTGTTTTTTTTTTTTTTTTTTTTTTAGGACGGTGATGCCACCCAAGAAAAATTGGTACAGTTTTTTTTTTAAAAAATATGACCACATTATGCTCTAAAATGTAAGCCAATAAGTGTTAAAAAACTCCTTGTACTATTTAGAAATTGTATTAAACGCCTATGCGTCCCAAAATTCATGCATCGATGATACAATACTTTTCCCCTTTCCTTTCCAATGCACATGCCGATACGTGTAGAACATATTTCTGGGTATGCATTTACAATGCACAGCATATTGAACATGGGCCTTTGTAGATTGATTGATGACACAAAATAGTGTATTTGCACAGTAAGCGATTGCCCTACAACAAAATTTATATGGTGTTTGATTTGTGAAAAATAAATAGTCATAGCCTAAATAACAGTGGTGATTGATCTGTATGAGTTTTCTTGGAATATTTAAATGTTGAGAACATGTTGCATAAATCGCCATGTCGCTCACTCTTACAAGTAATAACAAAGTTCGAAAAACATGAATAGACAGAGGCATGGAGCCAAACATCCTGTAGCCCTAAGTAGATTTATTATTTACTTTGAACCTCGTTCCGTGTTCATCAAGGAGAGATGAACGATTTCTGAATGAGTGCAAAGTTAATAATTTAAAACAAAAACAACTCTTTTTTTGTCCATTGAAATAGGATTTTTGGTTTGGTACGTACATGTTCTGACGGGGCGCGGTCAGAAGACCGATAAAGGGTGGCAGGATTTGAACATTCCAATCTTTTCTGGCTCGCCGGCCATTTGTTAAACCGAACGGACGGGTTATTAGTTTAGTGCACGGGGACATACGTTCTTTCGAAGGGAATCCCGCGCCCTTTCTAAAATTATTTGGACCTACCCGGATCTGTCCTGTTACGTCCGGATCCGACGCCTATGCCAGATTGATTTTTCACCATGAGCACGACGAAGAATTTGCTTCAAAGGAGAAGATGCCTGCAGTTATTGATAACCTTGGAGTGAGAGTGTTTGTTTGCGACAGTTTATGGTCAGCATATTATGTCATTCTAAAAAACATAACGATACCGTTGCAGGCAAACGCTGAAAAGCAACTTCCAGCACACGTCACAACGATGATGATATGTAATCTTGTATCGACATTATTATTTAAGTAAAAAGGTCACGATAGATTGCGTAGCGTTTAATTATGGTTGCTGCTTGATTCGTTGACGGATGTTAATGGCCATGCGATGCGTTATTTTTCGGATAAATATAAGCTAATTACCTGGCAATATGTACAATGGGGTGGGTGGTTAACACCCCCCCCCATGAACTTCGCTTGCGTAAAAGCGTCCAGGTAATCTCTCATTCTCTCGTCATTTTAGTGGGGAAAAATGTTGAAGGGTTGCACCCTAACCGGGGTAGGGTATGCCGTAGGGTGGGGGTGGGGGTGCCACCAGGTACTTTATGGTATTTTTTTTAATATATGCGCAGTATGACTCTAAAACTCTTAACGTTTATTTAAAAAAAGAAAAAACCTAAAAAATTAAAAAAAAAAAAAAAAAAAAAAATTTTTCTATGGAAAATGCCAATTTTTGCCCACTCGCGGACTTGCATGACGTCATTGTGATGCAACCTTACTGGGTATGTGATTCTTATTTGGGATCAATGCAAAGAAGAGGGACCGTAAGCTATCCACTGGTATTCAAAATCAGAAGCATCGGGTGCTTTATAAAGGAATCTCTGGAGGGGTGGTAACCACCTCTCCTCCCTTGTAAACTGGTTACAAGAAAAGGCTGGTAAGAAGACGAGGGTTTTAAAGACATCACTTGTGGTGTGCTCAGAATTTAAATTTGAGTCTACTGATCCTATAAAGAGACTTCTTTTAGAACGTGGCTTTTCTTACTTCTAAAAATACATTTATTTGCCTATTACACTGTATTTAATGTACACCTATTATTGCAGAAAAATAATCTGAACATGTTAGGTACGACCGTCGCATAAAGTATACTCACGGCCATTAACGGTGTATTTAGTTTGATTCCCCGCACTTTGTTTTATTTAATTTTTCACTAGATTCCTTGAGAAACGCTATTCATAAACTGTTTAGCGGATCCCGACTTTGCGGTCTTGTGCTATGAGCAAATGCTTGTTTCCCACGGCTCCAGAGGCCAACTGTGCTATAATTTCCTGTCCGTTAGGTACAGAATATACAAAATCGCGAGTTTCTTACAGACACACGACCTAATTTGCACGTAAGATTGGCACACATGGATTACTAATGTTAACGGTTCAATGATAAGAAAATTATCATCTTTTGGAGGTAAGTCGGGGGGATGAGGCGGTCGATCCCGAAATGCGCCTTTAAAATAGGACGCGATAATACTTGATGCAACGTGTTCTCTTTGGCAGAATTGGCCTGTAGTTCGTAGTTGAATTCAATTTTGGAAACAAACAAAAAACTTGCCAGAAGACATTGTTTTGAAATAAAGGATTTGGTAGAATTTAATGATTCCGATAGTAAAATAATTGCAATCTATGGAGTGGCCACAATACAGGCTAATCAAGTTTTTGAAAAGAATTAGTCAGAACGCTCAATATTAAGTATTTGAAGCAGTAAGTGTAACATGCCCGATCGGATTTATGTCATAGCATACTTCATGAGATTTTGAGCTGTGAGAAAGTGCATTATAGGTAAAACGTGACCATATTTAAGTAACGCATAACTTTCAGGTCTGTTTTATAACCATGATTAAACTGTGGCAAAGCTTATCAATAAGTTAAAGTCTGAGTCAGAGATTTCAGAATTTTTTAATATATTAATTAAAAATAGTCAATAGAATAAAGATAGTCACCTAGAATTGTCAATTCCAAAGTTGAGATGAATCGGCTTTTCGTTTTGATGCGTAAACAGGTATGTGTATATAAAGAGGCATTATGATAAGGTGTATAAACAAAAAAATTCCGCGATCCGGAATTTTTATCAAAGTTGCGATTTTCTAGATGAAGGACTTCGATTTGAGCTTAACTATTTACACAGTGATTAGTATCGGAGCAGCATTATGTACATGCAAAAACACAGTTTGTTTGAAAATGAAGGGCGCCCTCATCGTGGAAATCTTGAGTCAGCCTTAAGTTATAAATACGACGATGGTAGTATCTGCAAGTGCAGCCAAATAATTCGGTTTACATTTTTTTAGATTGTATACGTAATATTACAGTTGCCACAAAAAGTATCTCGACATGTTTTTCGATCAGTATGTGCCAAAGTCCGATAGTTTTAAGGCATCCATTTTATTGCCTAGGTTTTGCACTTTCATTTAACACCTTTATTGTAAAAAAAAGCGTACAAAAAAATGGCTGAGATAGAAAAGACTGAAAGGACGAAAACCTCAAACCAAAATTTGCCGTTTTTGAGTTCTAAAAGTTACATATTACATACAGTGGCCAGCCGTCCATAACACCCCTCATAATACCCCACACCACAAGCATAGATCGATACATTGAATGATGAATCCCAAGACAGCATTTTCTTTATCGGTTGAGTATTAAAAATGTATTGTTATAGGTCCATGTTGAAACAACCATCAGTGTATCTAAATAATTGAAATGGAGCTTGATAAAGGTATGAAAGTCCTTAGGTTTACCCCAATGTTAGCCGGCGAAACAGATGAATGCATCGTTATCGTCGGCTTAGGTAACAGTGTCAGTTAACAAATCGTTACCTTCACTGAGCGCAAGTTTTTTAGACATGCGCAAATTATAAATTGTTTGTTATAGTGTTGATTTTTATTGTATTTTTCTCAAGAATAATTCATGTTCTTAATAATGAATTATACAGAATCACAGCAAGCAGGCGTTTCGTATCAGAACCAGTGATCATAGAAAAGCAAAAGATGCTAATTCATGAGATTAGCACATCATTTCAGCAAAAATTGGCAGCGATTAGCATGGAAAAATCTGTTTTTCAGGGTTTTTGTTTAAGCTTACGAGTGCTTAAAAACATTACTGGAAAAAATATTAAAATTATAAAATTATAGAAACAGATCTAAATGGTGAACTATTTGTTTTATATTCTAACCAATTGTTGTCTGATACGGTTGTTCGGTTTGAAAACAAAGGCATTTTTGCAACCACTGCGTCAAAATGTTGTCACCCTATTTCCAAGTTGCCAAAGATCGTTGAAGCAGGTCGCCTTTTGAATTATAGCGCCAAGTAAGACGATTGCATTTTGGGGCGAACACGCCTGCAAAGCATTAGTTTATCAGTATAGTAAGCATAGTATTGAGTCTTGCTGTAGGGAAATACAATGAGACATCATATCAATCGGAAATGGCGTACTGTGAGAACCTGTGGAAAAAAATAAAAACAGTCTAGATTGTGAGACAAAATACTCACTTTTGCAAGAGATATTGTACAAACTGTAGAATTTATAGATAATTCGTTTCCACGTCAGTGTTTGATTCGGGATAAAAAAAAGCCGGAATGATGAAATTCTATCGCTTCTTTAAATGGAAAATGAGGTCATCATGAGAAAACATCCGCTACTCTTACAGATGTCATCTAGTACGTTATAAGTCAAACACACAAACAGGTAGTTCCAAAACGTAAACAAAGTCCAAGGGTGATTGTCCACCTATTCCAGCATGTAGGAATAATTGTTGGTTACCTAAAATATATATCCAGCTATTTGATCTCATATGGATTGCAGATGGCGTATATAAAAAAACGGCTAGTGGCACGGGAGCGCCATTGCTTGATGGAATTACAACGGAGACGTGAATATTGACCCACTTTTGACAGTCATTTTCTTTCGAGGTTTAGAGGCATTTCCAGGCTGCTTTGTCGCGAACTACGTCCGTGTACGAATGTAACCATTCTAACTGTTTTGCCAAATGCTAAAGTTGTGTGCTGACTCCTAGTAGTGGAAGCATGGTACATCAATATACCACACAACAAAGGCAAGGCCGTCCCTTGCCGCAACCTACTTAGACAGGCAGCTTCCTCTTCTTCTTGGTATGATAGAAACAGCTAAATGGTGAATCAACTCATGGACTGGATGGGATTTGAGAAGTCTATATCCATCGATGGACGAAAGGTAGGGCATTCATTGAGAATGTGATCAAGCTAAAAGGCCAGCTAATTTGTGCTACAGCATCGTTAGCATGCCCTTTCAAGCCATCTGGCTGAAGATGAAAACAAAAATGAGTTTCTGGAACTGCTTTCAACAGAATTAAGAATGAGAGTGGACATCCCAGAAAAAAAGATCGCCTGCCAAAGACTGCAGCTCTCCCGATATCCCAGTATTGCGCATTATCAAGGAAGGACATTAATTGGCATCCTTACATAACTATTCGGTGAAATAAATAAACCCAGATGAACCCCGCGTAGGATGGTATTTGCAGTCGGCTCATTTATATACCTCAACCTTTTGTGAGAGAAGCTCTAATGTTAATGAAGCCCACTTTAGCGATGAGAGGTTTTGTCTGTTAACCACCTTAAGTGCCCAAGTTCGAAAAACATGAATAAGACAGAGACAGGAGCCAAAAACATCCTGTAGCTAAGTAGATTTATTGATTACTTTGAAACTCGTCCGTGTTCATCAAGGAGAGATGAACAGATCTTCTGCATGAGTGAAAGTGATAATTAAAATCAAAACAACTCGTTTGTTGTACATCTGAAATAGATTTGGTTTTTGGTAGTACAGGTCTGCGGGCGCGGTCAGAGGACCGATATAAAGGGTTGGCACAGGATTTTTCACATTCCAATCTTTTATGGCTCGCCGGCCACATTTGTTAAACCGAAAGAAGGGTGGTAAGTGCATATTCCAAGGGAGGACATACGTTCTTTCGAAGGGAATCCCGCGCCTTTCTAAAATATTTGGAAGTACCCGGATGTCCTGTCCGTCCGGATCCGAGCGAGCCAGATTGATTTTCACATGAGCACGAAGATACGTTGCTCTCAACAGGAGATGCTCTGCAGTATTGATTAACCCTGGATTGTTTGTTGCGACAGTCTTGTCCGCATATTATGTCATTCTAACATTAACGATACCGTTGCAGGCAAAACGATGAATGCAAAGAACTTCCAGCACACGTACACGATGATGAGTGTTAATCTGTATCGAATCGTATTAATGTAAAAAAGGTCACGATAGATGCCGTAGCGTTTAATTATGGTTGCTGCTTGTATTCGTTGACGGATGTTAATGGCCATGCGATGCGTTATTTTTCCGGATAGAGAAAAAACTACCACTGGCTAATATGTACAAGGCGATTCTTTAACCCTAGTCTTACCCAAGGTGGGTTGGTTAAGACCCCCCCCCCCCATTGAATTCGCTGCGTAAAAAAGCTTCCAAGTAATCTCTCCTTTCTTTGCGGTCATTTTAGTGGGGAAAAATGTTGAAGGAGCACCTAACCGGGGTAGGGTATCCCCGTGGGATGGGGGTGGGGTGCCACTCAAGGATATTATGGTACTTTTTTTAATAGTATGCGCAGAAGTATGACTCTAAAAGTCTATGTTTATGTAAATCTGAGTCCTAACTTTTAGCGCAAAATTAGATTTTTGCCTATTTTTCTATGGAAAATGCCAATTTTGCCCACCGCGGACTTCTTGATGACGTCATGTGGATGCGGTTACTGGGATGTGATTACTTACTTTGGTTATCAATGCAAAGAAGAGGCTGTAGCTATCCACTGGTATCACAAATCATAAGCATCGGGTGCTTTATAACGATAGTTCTCTATGGAGGGGTGGTAACCACCTCTCCTCCCTTTGTAAAACTGAGTTACAAGAAGGCATGGTAAGACGAGGGTTACAAAGAACGATCAATTGTGGTGCTCAGAATTAAATGAGTTCTATGAATCTTAACTATACTTTTTATTAGAAACGTGCTTTTATACTCTTTAAAAATACATTATTTGCTATACAATGCCATTTAATGTTGGCCCACAATACACCTATATGCGGGAAAAATAATCTGAACATGTTAAGTAACGACCGTCCATAAAGTTATACTAACGGCATTAAAAGGTGTACTTCGATGATTCCAGCACCTTCTGTTTTATAAGTTTTCACTAGAGATCCTGAGAAAAGCGATTAATCAACTTTTAGCTTCCCGACTTTGAGGTCTTTGCTATGAACAAAATGCTTGTTTCCCACGCGTCCCATAGCCACTGTGCTAAAATTCCTGTACGTTTACGGACAGAAAATACAAAATCGCGAAATTCTTACAGACACGGACCGAATTTGCACGTAAGTTTGGCAACATGGATTACTAATGTTAAACGGTTCAGTGATAAGGAAAAATCTCAATCGTTTTGAGGGTAAGTCGGGGGGATGAGGCTTAGGATCAGGTAAAGCGCCTTTAAAATAGGCACGCGATAATACTTGATGCTGCAACGTGTCTATTTGGACAGAATTGCTGTTGTAGTTCGTATGAATTCATTGGAAAACAAACAAAAACTTGCCAGAAGCACCTTGTTTTGTGAATAAATGAATTTGGTAGGAATTTAAGGAGTCCGATAGGTAAAATAATTGTCAATTATTGTCTGCACAAACTCTAATCATTTGTGTCTGTGAAAAGAATTACGTCAGAACGCTCAATTTTAAGCCGTAAGTGTAAGTTTACCATGCCCGATCGGATTCATGTTCGTGAGCTACTTCAAGTTTGAGCATGTGAGAAGAAAGTGCATTATAAGGTAAAACGTGACCATTATTTTTTACGTAAAGCATTAACTTTCAGCGGCGGTTTATAACCAATTAAACTGGCCTCAAAAGCTTTATACTCAGTTTAAAGTAGGACTCAGAGATTTCAAGAATTTTTTAATATAGAATTAAAAATGTCAACTAGTAGAACTAAAGATATCACTCTAGAATTGTCAATTCCAAAAGTTTGAGATGCATCGGATTTTTCGTTTTGATGCAGTGATTAGTAAACATTTATGTGTATATAACAGTGCCATCAGGATACTGGGTATAACAAAACTTTCGGATCCGGGAATTTTTAAACAAGATGCGATTTTTACAGAAGGACTTCGATTTGAGCGTAAAACTATTCCACCAACAGTGATTAGTATATGGACAAGGACATACCTGGACATGCAAAAAAAACACAGTTTGTTAGAAATTGAGGGGCCTCATCCGAAAATCTGGTAACCTTTAAGGTTAAAATACGACCGAGGTAGTGATTTGCACAAGTGCAGCAAATAATTCGGTTACATTTTTTTTAGAGGTATACCGTAATATACAGTTGCCCACAAAAAGGATCGCATGTTTTTCGATTTCAGTATTGCTTTTTATGCCAAGTCCGAAGTTTCAAGGCATACATTTTTTGCCTAGGTTTTGCACTTTCATTTAACACCCGTGCTTGTAAAAAAACGCCCCCTACAAAATGGGGAGATAGAACGCCTGAAAGACGAAAAACCTCAAACCAAAATGGTTGCAGTTTTTGGAGTTAGTTCAAAATGAAACATATTCACATACACTGTGGCGCCGTACCGACATAAATCACTCATAATACCCACAACAAGCATAGATCGATATCATGAATGAATGACTCCCAAGACACAGCACTTTGCTCATTTAGCGTTTGATTATTAAAATGTCATTGTATTAGGGTCAATGTTGAAACAACCATCAGGGTATCTAAATAATTTGAACTTCCGCGCCTTGGTTAAAAGGTATGAATTGATTGTTGAAAGCCTTTTAAGGGGTACCCCACTGCTAGCCGGAGGGAACGGAAACAGATGAACGGGAAACAGATGAATGCCATCGTTATCGTCGGCTTATGTCTCCGTGTCATTAACCCTCGTCTTACCAAGCCTTTTGAGGACATGCGCAAATTATAAATTGTTTGTTTAATAGTGTTGTTTTATCTTTTATTCATTTTCTCGAATAAATCATGTCGTAATAATATTATACAGATTTACAGCAAGCAAGCGCTTTCGCTATCAGAATAAGTGATCATGAAAAGCAAAAAGAGGCTAATAATTTAGATTGGCACATAATTTAAGCAAAAAATAATTGACAGCGATTAGCATGAATAAAATCGGAAAAGAGTTTTTGCTTTAACGTACGGAAGAGGGTGCTTAAAAACTCATTTACTGAAAAATTATTAAAATTATAAAATTATATAACAGATTCTAAATGCGTGAACTATTTTTTTATATTCTAAACGAACATTGTGTCTGATACGGGTTTGGTTTTAAAATGAAAAAAAAGGCATTGTTGCAACACTGCGCTAAATTACCTATTTCCCAAGTTTGCCAAAGATCGTGGAAGCAGGTTCGCCTTTTGATTATAGCGCCAATTATAGTAGATTCAAACCATCGTGTCACCTCTTCAGTAATTTTAACGAAGGGAAATGGGCATTTTGAATGGGGGCGAGTGTGCATCCAGTGGCCTTGCGAAATTTAAAATGAGGATTTATTTTAAATTCCAAGCTTAAAAATTATATTGAACATGCTAGTCCAATGCCAGGAGAAGAGAAAATCAATTCTATGAAAGCCCCCATCCACGTTAGCGCTAAAGCCGCAAATAAACTAGCTCTCAAATGTCATTCTGGTAGTAATCGCTATTTGCTTCAGTGGTATTCAATGTACTAGTAACAGGTGAGTTGAATAGTACTGACTTTTAATGCCCGCCCGTTCGTTTTGGATACGGAGGAAGGAACACAAAACGTCTTTGAAAATGATGGAACATGAAAAGCCAGCTCGTATCTCAATCTTGCCCAGAAATAGGTGAATCGGGCCTCATGTTTTCTTTTCTGGCCCATATCCCAACCTAACCGACTCTGTCCAAAACTTTTCCCTCCGGTGTATTTGACACAATGGGTTGAATCTACTTTTTTTTTAAATTCGAATTTATAAATTCGCCCCTGAGCATATATTGAAATTTATCAGTATAGTATAGATGTATTGCATTGTCT
>JAMKCH010002622.1:0-56698 GCA_023653785.1 Ophioderma brevispina | reverse complement strand
TTATGGACTACTATTGGAGGTCCATTTTTTTTATTTCTCTGCGCAGACGCCAATCATGTCGACGTATTTAACTGGCTTCATTTTGTTTTACCCGAGACTGTACCTAACTGTGTGAGAGCCCAAAACTGACAAAAAGCTGTATGCTATACATTGCAGAATGCTGCTCCTCCATTCACTTTTATATTCTTGTATTGATGAGCGTTGGTTTACCTGCAAGATCCAACAGGTTTTTACACTTTCTCTTCTTTCTTTGGGCCGGCCAGGGAACGTGACAGCTTTCGAGATCCCATCCTGTGCAATCCGTATACATAACAAGTGCTGTGATCGAATGGAAGTCAATGAGCTGTTGTTTGAGGCGTAGACAGTTTCTTCTGCCGTGTTGGTTGGACAATATTGGGAACTACCACAGTTGAAGCAAGATCTGATAATTGCTATGACGATACGATCCAGGTGGGGGATTTATCACTTGTAACGAGTTGAATAATCTCGAGGAAGCAGTATTCCTTAATCACCAGTGCATGCTTACGTGTGCTAGTGTTCCAACTGCCAGTCATCTGGGCAGGGTTTTTTTCAGATCAAATCAAAAACGCATTTCTATTTGAACACCTTAGTAATCATATTAGAGTAGTTGAATGGAAGGATGATCTAATGAGTCCCCACTACCAGGTGAAATGAATCCATGCTTAATTAAGAGAACATAACAATGCCTTTCGATGGGAGCTGTAAAAGGCCAGACGTCTCATTTTTCCTGCCCCAAGCCTGTGTGCAAACGGGCCACTTTTCAGAGTTGGTTGTTACAGTTACATAACGAAAAAACATGACACAGAGGTTCCCTAGGTTATGCCTCGTCCCAAACGACATTGTCATACGCCGAAGAGTGCTTGCACTCCGTCGGGAATGGTACAAACAAGCCAAATTCGCCGATTTTTTTCGGGATATCACAGAGAACCGTCTGTAAAATCCGCAGACATCATCGAGAGGTGGTCATTGAGGGCCACGAGAAAATATCCGGACCGACCACGGTTGACTACCACTACGAGATGATCACCGTGCTTAATCTGTGAAGTAGAGCCCGAAAATGCCAAACGAGGACGTCTTCGTCGTTTGTGAAGAGGACACTATGCTTTAGGCCAAGTCATACACAACCTAGTGAACAGTATGTCACGGACACTGATCAGCCAGGGGTGGTCAAACTAGATATTAGTATTGACATTTTAAAAAATAAGGGCTATCGATGTAGTGCCTACATGGTTTATTAATTGAATATAAATCGGTTATATATACTTTGCTCTGTTCCAAACAAACTAAAATTGAATCGAAAATAATACTAAGGCAGTATATAACTCTGTTTACAAATTCGTCGGGTTTGGTATTACATTACCGAAATACGAAAAAGTTTCTGAGCAAAATTGCAATGAAAATATTCAAACGTTTCAATAATTCAATATAAGTTCTTATTATAAGTAAATTGAAAAATGAGATCACACACTCGGGAAAATGATACTTATCTTGTATTGATCAATAGATTTAAACAGCTGAAAATTTTGTTCCATTTGTTGTTATTTCTAACAAAAGTAGGCTAACCCATTGTGACTCTGAAATCCCATGACTGTCCTTAGCCCACATAAAAAATCCGATTTCAAAGAAGACTAGTAGTAAACTGGTTTCCCTACGTGCTCTTTGGTCACAACAACACCCGAAAGCGACACATGATGTTAATATATATATTAGATTTATTATATTATGAATAGTGGGTGCGCATGCGTAGTATCGGACAACAGGGAATTCTTGTTTTCTCGGCCAAATTTCGCCTCCTTTTGTGATTGCCATTTTTACTGGTTTTTGATCATCATCCGCTGTTATTTGTCATATTCACCGGGTGATCTGATGCCTACTGAACTGGTATCCTCTTGGAATTTATCAACCCCGCTCGATGTTGAGCGTTTTGGCAATCTTGTACTTACCTGCCATTAGACGGAAGTTGTTGTGCACTGCCAGGACTGTGTAAAATTCGGAAGCTTTGCTCCGGCATCAACGTACAATCAAATGAAGTACTGTATGTATTACATTTTCATTGCAATATCTCGCATTCATCGTCGCCTATACCCACATCTTCCTACCCTTGACAGTATTGATTAACAGTCTTCATTAATTGCTTATTGAAGCTTCTGCATGCCATTTTTGTTATCATTAATACCATCATGACTCGAACTTAACCAACGTGGTGTAGTGCATGATATAGTGTATTTGACTGTCACTGACTGTAGTAACCAACACCACCATCATGCGAGCGTTCGCGTGAATTGTGCCAGGACTGTGTAAAATTCGGAAGCTTTGCATCGGCGTCAACGTACTGTATGTATACATTGATTTATTTACATTTTCCTAACCGCATCTTCCTCCTAACCCCGCAGCCTGATTAACTTGTCTCATTGCTTATATGGCATGACTGAACTTGGCTTTTTGCTTGTGCATGCATGCCACATGTATATGTTACCATTCTCCATTTCGAATTTAATGAATATCATGTTTTTGACTGTAGTGTAGTTACCAATACCATCATGCAAGCATTCACGATTAACTATGTATATCTTATGAAACTATTGAACTTTACAACATTCCATTCATTTGATACTTCTCCTTGCTGGGGACATAGAGTGTAACCCTGGTCCTCGCACACCTAAATATCCATGTGGGGAGTGTAATAATGCTTGTGTCTACTATACAGAGTTCTAAAGCCAGCATACTCTGTGAGTCATGTGATTTGTGTGGTTTCATTCAGAGTGTGTAGGGCTTTCTGACTCTGCCTTGGACACATCCTGCCGAAGTGATCTACCATGGGAGTGTTATCGCTGTGGTTTACAACCAATTTTTCATCAGGCTTTTCAAACTCACTGTTTAGGTTGGATGGATCCATCGGCAGTGACTTATCCAACATGATGCCACCACCCCTCTTCAAGCTCTACAAGTTCATGTCATCCTGGTTCTCCTCTTGCAAAATCTTCACCTAGCAGCAAGACTACAACTACCAACTCTTCATAACCTCCGTCTACTTGAAGTGAATTTCCAGAGCATTTCAAGAAACGCGAGGAATTCTGGAGCGTTTTGGATGCCGTTAAACCAGTATATTATTTTTTGTGCGAAACTTGGCTTAAACCACGCAATCAACACCAATGGGGAAATCTTCGCCTCCATGATATGACATTTATCGCATGATCGCAAGGATGGTTATGGTGGTCGTATTAACTTGCTAATTCACTGTGCAGTTTGAATAACGCACAGATACTATCAAGTCTGAGACAGAGGTAGTTGCTGCAAAGATCATCATGATAAACAGACTATTGTTGTTCTTCTTTGTACAGACCTACGAATAACGACATCAAGTACATGGAGGATCTGAGCAGCACCATTGTCAATTGTGCCAAAACAACTCAGGTGCAGCAGTTTGGATAGCGGGCGATATAAACCTGCCAGACATTGACTGGGAGACCTCTAAGCATCATTTCTCACCAGTTAGCAAACGTGTCTATCAATGAAACCGTCCTGATCTGCTTGACACAATAGCTGGGTCTCGAGCGAAATGGTTGATTTCCACCAGAGGGGGACAATAACTGGATATCATTGTGACCAACAGGCCTTCACTTCGACCAATAGGTGTTCTGGGCTTCCAGCTTTAAGTGACCATGACCTGGTTTTTATGGATGCTAATATGAGCGGGCTGAAGGAGAAAACCATCGGCGTAAGATTCCCTACTTTGGAAAAAGCCAATATTAAATAAACACCGTTCGCGGTCTGCAAGAGTCGCACAGAATGTCTGCCGAGTATGTCTCCAATTTTACTCTTTCCACGCCAGCTGAAGACCTGCAAACACCTTGCAACATGAATTGGATAAGATCCTCAATGAATGTGTGCCATCTAAGATGAGTTCTTCAAGAGTCAATCAACCGTGGTTCAATACAGAAACTAAACGCATCCTCAGACGCAAAGGTCGTGCTTTCAAGAAAGCCCGTCACACAAACAAAGCCAGGGACTGGACTCGTTTCAAGCTCCTAAAAAAGGAGGCTCAAAAAGTGTGCCGTAACTCGTACAACAAATATGTTCATGATGTCATTCAAAGTGAACCAGCTGGTGGTAGGAATAAGAAATTGGGCGCTCTAGTGAAAGCTAAGCGATGTGATCACATCGGAGTTGCACCACTGAAAGAAGGCGGTTTTTCTGCACTCTGACCCCAAAGCTAAAGCCAACATCTTGAACAGGCAATTTACATCTGTCTTCTCAATTGATAGCGGCACTCCTCTTCCTGAACTAGATGACCAGGACTACCCTCCTATGGAAAACATAATTGTGAGTGAGAATGGTGTGATCAAGCTCTTGAAAAACTTGAAACCCTTCACTGCCACAGGGCCAGACGGGATACCTACTATGCTCCTGAAAGAAACTGCTGTGGAGATTGCTCCAGCCGTGACACTTCTTTTCCAGGCTTCTATCAACCAGGGGAGAGTGCCATCACAGTGGAAGAAAGCACATATTTTTCCTTTGTTCAAGAAGGGAAGCCGTTCCGACGCTGCCAATTACAGACCTATCTCACTAACTTCTGTGCTGCTGCTAAACTGTGCGAACACATAGACATGTGCTGTGAGTAACATTCTCTCCAATCAATCACATCATGTCAGACGCCCAGCTGGTTTTCGCAAGCAGAGATCATCGAAACACAAATCATCTGGCATGATGGATTGACCTTGCGAAGGGAATAGACAATAAGTCGCAAATAGATGTGGCCCTTCTAGCTGATGAGACGGCTTTCGAACAAAGTCTCGCAAACCGTCATTACTGCAAAAGGTCCAGAACTATGGCATTAGAGGAAGACTTTGGAAGTCATATCTGATATCTCCACTCTCGCACGCAGTCTGTCATTGTTGAGGCCAGGAGAGCAGCAAAAACACCTGTTCATCTGGTGTACCACAAGGGAGTGTCCTTGGTCCCATTCTTTTTATCTTTCTCAATGTCTACCAGACTGCATCTCAAGTTCAACAACAAGGTCATTCGCTGACGACAGGTGTCTAAGACACATATCTGATGATGATGCGCCAGCCTAAGAGGATTGGACCGCCCTTCAAGAATGGGAATCAAAGTGGCTGATGAGCGTCAATGCTACAAAGATGGCAGGTTGTGAAAAATCACCAAACAAGAGGCACCCCAATCTGATTCCATACCATCCATGTATGTCTGGAGGTTGTCAATCTGCGAAATACCTGGGGCATCCATGTCGACTCAAAATTGAGCTTTAATGTCCATGTCGACACCATAACCAAAAAGGCACAATGGCACCAGGGCATTTTTCTCAAGGAATCTGAATCGCAGCAGTCAAGAAAGTCAAGGAAGCTGTCTATACCACCTTCATTCGTCCAACTGTCGAATATGCAGCTACCTCATGGGATCCACATACCCAACGGAATATCAACAAGCTTGAGCAAGTCCAAAGGAGTTCCGCTCGCTTCGTTATGGGTGACTTCAGAAGATCAAGTAGTGTTACAACCATGCTTGAACATCTCCAGTGGTCATCACTACAAAAACGTCGCTACCAAAATCGACTGTTGATGATGTACAAGATCAGAAACCACTTGGTTGACATCTCCTGGCAGTGTTATCTGACTCACCTATCAACTGTCACCAGAGGACACAGTTCCCGCTTCACTATTCCATACTGTAGCTCTTCAGTGTATGCTAGCTCCTTCTTCCCAAGAACCATCCGGGATTGGAACAACCTACCAGTTGATCCTGCTGCATACCCATCCCTCATTGCCTTCAAATCTGCATTGAGGGAATCTTGCTTGAAGTATCTTCTCCAGTTTTTTTACTTGCACCTGTAAATATTTTGCACCTGAATTCAACTTTCTGTTGCACTGATGCAACGCATGCTCACTCACGCAGTGCGTTTATCCTCACACATCTGAGGGCAGCACTTTCTTGGAAGATGAAGATGAAGAAGATGAAACAATGCCATAGGAATTCCCATAGTTATTTCGAATTTCATTGTCATGGGGTGAAAAGTTCCTAGAATAGCCTATTTTGACCACCCTAAATTTTCGCCATTTTAAAACTTTGTGCCTCTGCAGATTGATGTAGGTGTGCACCATGATGCTGAATGTCATTATGAATGTTACGATAGCATCACAAAACTAACTAAAAATGGAGTGAAATTTACTCCATTTCGAGTAAGATTTTACTCCCTTTACAGAGCGATCCCCCTTTTACTCCATATTTTTTACAGTGTGTGCCATTTCAAGCAGACACTCAATTGTTCTGGGATGTTTGCATTTGAAACCAGCTGCATGGGACACCCATATTTAGCACACAACGTCCCCGAACCCTCTAAATTTAGGGACCCTGAGATTTGTGTAATGTATAGTAGATTTCAAAATAAGTGATACCTAATTAAAAGTTTTAGGTCTGTCCATTCACCGTAAGAGGTAAGAGGAATTATTTGAACAGCCACAGGTAAAAAAGTTTATGGTATGCATACAATATAATAGTAATGTAGCTTTTAAATAAATGTTGACCTAAAATACATTATTATTTCACATCTAATGGAAGTTTCAATTCAAGTATCAGGGTGAAAACGCCAGCATTTATTTCATTAGACGTTATTTGAACATAACTTACCTTTGACACTCAAAATACCATTCGTTATCACAGCATTGGAGAAATAATGTATTCTTATATTGACGCGATGCACACATAACACAACTAAGTTTTTATTTGGTCATCAAAAAAGGACCAACCCTGTATTAGGAGATTAGCATCCTGGCCAACAATAGCATACGTCCTTCAATCATTAACAGACATTTGTATAACTGAATACATCAGTTTCCAGTAAGCCGATTCTGTAGAGGAACTTTGTACCATGGTCACAATATGTTTTGTAATGCAACAAAGGCCTAGTTTCTGCATGGACGGAGATTGAACCCCAAATCAGTAACATACCCGCCCGATTATGCACGGAGTCTCACTTAATTTGAAATATACTTATAATAAACTTCAGAGTCCCACTATTACAGATGTCCTTGGACTCTTCCTTTAATTACGTCCATTGGACACTGCATGCCATTGCCGATAGTCCCTATGACACTGAGAATGCAGCTGTATGGGACCCCCACAATTATAGTAGGATTTTTATTCCTGTCAGTTCATTCAAAGTTTTGGGGGGCGTGTCGACGATTCCATTCGTTCTGAGAGGTTGTATACTTTACCCAATCAGTATAATAGAAATCCCATGTCACGATACCGGATAAGATAAAGGCCATGATTAAAAAATTTTCCTTTTCTCACGAAGAAAATATTACAAAGCAAATGCACTGAATAAATTCCAAACATCAAACTTGAACAAACTCTGAAGCATTCAACATAAGAAAATGATACGAATAAGTAATTATTACTCACCAAAGGAATACTAGAAAATCTGACACGTTTACATTTATACATCTTGTTCCAGAAATAATATTTGACAGCTTTGTTCAATCATTTAAGTAGTTCAGAGTTTTGGCCACTCATAACAAACTACAATATTTATGTGACCTAATCCTCCTCTTCACCCAGCCTCGATGTTCATGACACTTTATCCGTTCTTTGATTGACGGCAAACAAAGGAATCGATAGCGTGTCTCACACTTTACGACAATCTATTCAATTGAATCTGGTATAAGCCTTCACATATTCGATACAAAAAAGTTCATGTAAAATGGGTTAAAGCATCATATTCTGTTGAACAAAGTTGAGCATTTCAGCTGTTACTTTTTTCATCTCAACACATCCCCCTCCAAATGCATATGTAATAAAATTCAGAGTCCCACTGTCCTAGGACTCTTGCTTTTAAAATTAAAACTCAGTGTCTATGGGACTCTTAATTTTAAAACATATGTTCCTATGACTATGAAATTCAAAACGTAGAGTCCGACGGACTCTAAAAGCCTGGGACTGGCTCGCTCGTGACACCGGCCAACAATGGCATAAGTCCTTCTAATCATTAACACTTAACACTGCATAAGGAGTTCGCACTTCCGTTAGTGCATAGGGGGACTCCTAGGGACCCATTCATTATATAATCACTTTCCCAAAGGAATTTTTAAATGAAATCCACCACATGTTAGAAGGATTCAAAGACATCAACAATTAAGAAATAAAAACTGAAAAATTCGTTTCGAAGAAAAAAAAAAACTAGGGGTCAAAACTTGATTATAATTTTGCGTCAAAAATGTGCGAAAAGACACTAATTCGTTTCTGCATTTTCTACGCCACTGATTCACCTAGACGTTTGATGATTGCTTTAATTGATGAAGGATGAACTATATTTAACACATTAAGCACAAATAGAAATGTCCCGTGCCATTTTATATTTTTTAGGTTTACTTGTATAATTTACCATAGGTTCCTACAGCAAACCGCTATACAATGTATATTATACAAATATTCAGTTTCAGTTTATTTACCAATAACCATAACAAATATTGACTGTCCATGAGGGACATAGTGAAATCTATTGACCCGAGGTGATCTCGAGGCCGTACTCTTTTCCCGAAGCGGAGCCCGAATAAAGGGCAGTTAATATTGTTTTATATACCTCATCGATATATCCTTTCTGCTGGTCAAAGAGTTACTATACCGGTCCGAAAATTACTATACCGGTCCAAAAATTACTATACCGGGCAGAAAAGGTACTATACTGAGCAAAAAAAGGTCTATAACTAATACGAACGCATTTTAAATGTCGAAAATAGGTGCACTATAATACCATGTCTGTGACTTTCACTTAACCAATCAGATGACAAGGATCTATCTATGAGGTATATAAAATATTATGACACCAATGGCCCAGGCCTACTATACTTTCCAAGAATGTTGGGATCAATTATTTACTTTGTTTATGTCACTAGGTGTATGCATTATGAAAATCAGAATCACAGTAACTCTATTAAGATTTTAAATTTTTGTCATGGGCACTTCCGTTAGTGCATAACAGGGGGGCATCTAGGGACCCATGCTAATTAACGCAAAAACGACGCAATTAATATTATTTTTTTTGCACCAATGCAAGCGCAACTAAAAGTTAGACAAATACAAAAAATATAAACCAAATATATTGCAGCCTTAAAAAACGCCGGCCGAAAAACAAAAAAAAAAATGGGTCCCTAGGAACCCCCTCCCCTTATGCAGTTAAGTGTTAACAGACCATTGTATAACTGAGTTCTCAGCTTTGTTTAAATTTACTAAGCATATTATTTTTTGTAATTTTATCAGCCCACTTATTTCTATCCTTTTAGGCTAAATTAAAGTCAATGTTACTTCTAAAAGTTGTAAATTCCTTGATTTAAAATGATAATCGCTAGGTTAACTCTCCTATATGAAATAGCTTGTTTATTTTCCGTCACAGATAAGGTTAAATTAAAAGATATGTGGTTTTATAATATGTGTCAGATTTAAATTTTATTCGATCTATGCACTCAGCATGCATACATAGAACTTAAAATAAAGCTCATACAACACAGGTGGATGGAATAAAGCACAGATTTTTCCTTTAAGGTTTCCGAATTCATAAGTATGTCAGAAAAAAAGTTTGTCAGATGGGCCAGGGAGCCAAAGTTATAATATTGTACAAAAATGCAAAAGCAACATAATCATTCTCACCGTATAGGAGTATTTATACATGTTAATTCTATACTCTGGAGAGCCTGATCTGACATCTCACAATAAGCGGCAACTTGCGCAACGGTAACATCATACACAATATCTACAGCACAGGGTTCCAGGCTACAGGGCTCGGAAAGAACTCTCCAGTCCACTTATCATGGCCTATTCTAGAGTAACCTGAATAAGGAAAAGAACATTCTTAATGAGAAAGAAAGAGAGAAAGAAAGAAAGAAAGAAAGAAGAAAGAAAGAAAGAAAGAAAGAAAGAAAGAAAATAAATAAATAAATTAGGCGAAACATAACATGGAGTTTTTTCATTGTAGACAAAATTTTGATCACAGTTGTAAGAGGCAGTGTTTTCAAAAGAATAACACAGGCCCCGCTCTTAAAACATGCATGTGTAAAAGTTTGCGAGCAGGAAAGGAAGAACGAACACGAAAGGTATTAGCAAATAGCTTTTATTTATTTATTTACATATTCGGCTAAGAACATCAAAATTGAACAATATACAGACATATCAAGAAAAAGAAATATAAAAATAAAAATTAAAATTGCCTCAGTGAGCTAGCCAGGAGGAAATCAGGAGCAAGAAACCGCTGTCATCCAAAGGATGTGATTCCTCCGACTCACTGAGGCAAAGCACAACACAATTTATAAAATACAAAATATTGTGAATATTGCACTGAATTTTCATTTAAAAACAAGAAATCAGACAGCCATATTTCATTGAACAAGAAAACCCAACATGTCCATTAACCCATTAACCAACAAACCACCAAAAACCCATACCACATGCCACACACCAACCCACCCTAATTAACTTAATAACCCTAAACACCCACCCTCACAAAAGCAGACATGTTGGGAAATGTAAGGAAGATATGGCAGACTGCAGAAAACAAATATATAAAAAATACATTTTAGAAAATAAAATTACTTAGGAGTCCAGCTCCAGCTCTTCAAAGCTTATTTCAGTGAAATGTTTTTTCAGACGTTTCTTAAAAAATGTCTTACTGCTATAAACAATGAATGAAATCGCCCACCTACGGGGACAATTTGCAAAGAATGGTAAACTTGAAACTATCGGTTTTTGGAGTAATATGATCATTAAAAAGCAAATTACTGGAATGACGGGAGTTTACAGACCAGTTGCAGAAATTGAATGAACTAGTATTTAAAAGACAATTTGCGGCAAAGCAGATAGAGAGGTATTTCCGTCTGTTGGCTAAGTTCATGAGATTAAGTGTTTCAGACGCCCTTCATATGATTGCTCACCCCTTCTCTGACCAGAAGAAATTGGTAGCCCTCCTTTGGATGGTTTCCAATTATTTATATAATGTTTTACGATGTTACTACAAAACTGGCGAGCAAAAATCAATAATGGGCAAAATAAGAGAACAATAAAGCTTGAGAAGAATATTTTGTTTGGTGCAACAAACTGTTTGAGGAAGCCCAAACAGTGATGGCACTTCGTAGTAACACTGCGAAACTTGTTCATTCCATGAAAAATCAGATGATATCTGAACACCAAGGAGACGTAAACTGGGAACCGTAGAAAGTTTTGTGTGAAAACAAAATATACAGGGGTAGGCTTGTTTTTACGGGACAAATACAACATAACTTGGCACTTCTGTGGATTAAGTGGAGTGCATTGTGTTGAACACCAGTAAAGCTTGGCAGGTCATTTACTCATTTTGGAGAATTTGACCATCTAGATCTTTATTAATGGTGCGAAAAAGGAAAGTGTCATCTGCATACTGGAACATTTTAGATTTCAAATGAAGATGCAGATCATTAACATAAATTATTGAAAAGCATGGGCACCAAGGCACCGAGCTGAGGCACACCTAAGAGAACAGCAACAAAATCAGACATTTGGCCCACCAAAAACAAAAACCTTTGCCTGCGGTTTAAAATAAATCCGAAATCCATTTAAATAAGCGGCCCCTGGTGCCATAAGTACGATGCAAATTCTCTGCATGGGAATGGAATCAAGGCGCAGGCTATAGTCTACAGAGACTAGGTAATAAACCGCGGAGTTGGTGAAGTAAACACATCAATTATAGTCGTACTTATAGTTGATAAAAATTCTGTTTTGTTTTGAGAAATTATGCAATATTTGATCTTATTTGGACGCGAGGGTAAAGGTAGTTAAATTGTTGAAATTGTGATTGTATTTTGTGGGGGTTTTGCCCATAATGTGTTTGATGAGACAGCGTATAATTTCTGTCTGTTGATGAGTGATTTGATTTGCTGAGTCCGCCCTCAATGGTAGTAGCAATCAGTGTTGCAGACGCAGGGAAAAAAACGATGGCGGTCAAGCCTCTTCGATATAGCACCACACATTAGCAGTCAGACGCTGTGTTAAGGCTCTGCGATTAGCTGAACAAGGAATGAAAAAAAACGGTTCGCGGTACCTTGGATATGCGCCGCCCCCCACAAACGGACGAATAAGGTGGTCGATCTGATGTTAGAAATAGGTTTCTGACAAAAAAGACGCAATTAGGCTCACTAAGTTTTTGTAAGCTGGCGTGTGGCATGACTTAACAACAGCAATCGAGAATTGATCCAGCAATAAGGTAAGAATTTTTCCGTAATTTTTTTCACGTTTTTTTTTTCCCTTTTTCCAAATATACCTATATTATAATAGTCAGCAACTAGACAATTAGTTAGGAATCTTTTGTGTGCGTAAATCGTTACGATAAGCCAAGTATTTTGCGCAATATCCAGTGTACAAAAATCCAAATCAACGCTATTTGACCGGTCCGAATATGTTGTAACAAGTTGTTGTGTACTGTCAGCCACTTGGATAGACGTTTCATATAGAAGTCCCCATTGCGTGCGTTAATGAGGTACGAAAACTTGTGAACTCCCTCCCTAGCGCAGTGAAGATTTGCCCAGTCGCGTGGCTCAAAATTACATTTCTGACCGTAATTTAACAATGCGCGCGCTGTGTGCAGACAACACGTAATGGTGTGAGCTACCGCCGCCTGCCTGACTCCTAGCTAGACTAATCAAAAATTGCTGTCCGTTGATTTAATTTTGGACTTGCCAAGACTACCCATAATCCCTCACGAGTTTGATCTCGCAATGCAAAAATGCGAAATTTGCTGCAACTTTAACCATATTTTACAAACAATTCTAGAGGGTTGCCACGAAAGATTATTTCACCATTTGATGTAGAAAAATGTTCTTAGAGATGAACAGTTTTGTTTTCAGGTGGACATTTTTAATGGCATTTAATTGTGCTTGTATATCCATTTTAATGTGTCAGCCCGTGGTGTAAGCAAAATTGGCGCTGCCGTTTTCAACTTTACCCACGTTGCCAAGTTGAATCATTGTTACGTCGCTTGTAAACGTGTACGGTGGATGGTTTTTTTGTGTTGTGACCGCATTACTAGGAATAATAATTACGCGACGTATCGTAATGCCCTGGTAATCACATAATGATGAAATGGATATTGGTGTAAGCTGCGCTTTCCAACCCAGGCCCCACATTCTCAATGTTCTTGTTTCTTGCCCCTAGTCTACAAGTGTACAACAACGTGTCAAAATAATCAACCTCCACCAACCAAAATAAAATTTATTCGGATGTCGGCAAGGGGAGCCCCCATGAGCGTAGTGGCGGCCCAGACTTCATTTCTGGGAAAACCGGGGGAGTGGAAGTTAATTTTTTTTGGGGAAAACTTCCAACTTTTGGCCCGAAAAACTTCCAATGTTGGCCAAAACTCGCTGATATTTTCCCAATTTTTTTTGGAGATCGCTGATTTTTGCCAAAAAATCCGTCTTTTTCTTCTGGCGGGGGGGGGGGGGGGGACTGTGGTCAAGAAAAAAATATTAGGGGGCGCAAATGCCCCCTGTTTGGGGGGTGTTTGTTGGTTTTTGACAAAACACAAAAATGTGATGATTATCCACAAATGGTCAAAAGGTCCACTTTTTGCTTATTGTTTTGATAAAAAGGTCCTAAATTTAGAGAAATCTTGACAATAACGTCCTCTTTTTTGTGTTGAAATGCTCAAAGTCCAAAAAGGAAAATTTTTAGGTACTATGAGGTAATAAAATCTCAATTCCCATGGCGCATTTCAATAACTTTCCAATCACCAGTATATTGAGCAAAATACACCCCCTGTTTTTAGTATGATTTAGTGATACCCCTACCATGCAAGGTCAGCGGTTGTTAACATGTTCCCATCCAATGCTACTGAACTCAGCCCTGGTAGATTAGCATGCCCTGCCTCATAGTGGCATACCAGCTTATAAGTTATATAACACCGGCACAAAAAGTATCTCGGCATGTTTTAAATCAGCATTGTGCCAAAGTCAGACCATTTGGAAATAAGTTTTCGAATATACATTTTGTTGCTTATGGCTTTGTCCCTTTCCCTTTAACACCTCGCTTGTAAAAAGCGTGCAAAAATGGCTGAGATAAAGTACCCCCCCGAAAAGACGCAAACCCCCCAAACCAAAAGTTGCAGTTTTTGGATTTTTCTATGGTCCCTGTTTTTTGGTGTTGTACAACTCCAATATAACGTGTGTATTGATTTTATGCAAAGAGGTTTTCCGACTGAATGAGCGAAAAAGCCTACTTGCAATATTGATTGTGGTCCGCGTGTTCGTGTCCCAGTACACGCAATACCCATTGAAAAATCCAAAAACTGCAACTTTTGGTTTGGGGGTTGTGTTTTTCCGGCGTTCTATCTCAGCCATTTCTACAAGCTTTTTTTACAAGCCAGGTATTAAATGAAAGAGCAAACCAAATTCAACCAAAAATGTAGATTTCGAAACCTTTCAAAATGGTCTGACTTTGGCACAATACTGATCGAAAAAACATGCGAGATACCTTTTGTGCCAGTGTAGTTTGTAGGACTGTGTATTGTTGTAATGTTCAAGCCTTATCACCCGTTACATATTATGTCAATAGTTGTTTATTGTACAGGGGTGTTTTTCTTTACACGTGGACTATTGTTAACACACTCGCAGGCGACTCTTTTGTTCGCTTTCATTTAGTCAATAGGGAAGCCAACTCAAGATGGCTTTTCTTTTCGATAGTAATGTAACTCTTTTAAACTGGCAACCATACATTACATTGTTATGCGTTCCCGACACACAGTGCAAAATAACATCGTGCTGCAAATGTCACGTGTTTTGTGCCATGTGACTAGGTCTGGACATCATGAGTCACGCAGCCCCCCCCCCCCCCCAGGTGTGAGCAACACACCAAAACGAATCAAATATAAAGAAAAAACCCCAAACCGATTTAGGCGCTATGATGTGGGTCTATCATGGTGTTCCCATGACCCACACACGCCCTCGTCCGTTATGACAACATAGAAATTTTTCGTTAAGATGTCCGCTTTTACGTGTTAAACCAATGGCGACGTCTAAAATCGGGATTTCTTGCCGCCCTCCCCCTGATGATTGATGATAGAGGAACTGATGTATTCACAGGCGGTGAAGGTCATTAATCTCAGCAATTCCGATCACACCATTTACGTGTTGAATTGGTGACGCTGTACAGATCTAATTGGGAGCGTAAATGGTGTGCGATCAACAGGGACCACTTCACGACGGGCAACACAATTGTGTTCAAGCGCATGCGCAATATCAATAAAGCTGCTAAAGACAGCGTGTGACTCTTCAATCAGCTGTAAAACTCCCTGCGAGTACGATTTACACCCGGGATCGTAACAAAAAAATGATGATAAAATCCTTCTAAAGTTCAGACGTTGACGTTTGTGGCTTTATATTTTAAAGAAATACTCAGTACTACCTGTATTTAATCCAGAACAAAGTTGTTAAGGTATACAGTTACAACTTAACTGGAAACTGCTTCAACTAGGCCCAGTTCTCAGTCTCGGACTGGGATCATGCCCATACACTTTTGCAGTGGAAATCATCAGGTTTGGAATTCTATCCCTAATGTATATGTACTCATTAGAAACATACTCGACTCAAAAAAATCAAGAACATGAGAATCTAATGCGTTTAAAGGCTCAAAATGCCACATCAGAATATTACCGAATTTTTGCAAATTTTACTAGCTCGTGCCTCCAAATTTGCACCGGGAAGAGAATCATCTTCATTTTTGCTATCAAAAACACAAAATTACAGTTTTAAAGGTACCATTACCAAGAGAAACACTCCCCCATCACTGCTGAATAGAATGTTTTAATTCAATTTTAAATACAACAGTATAATTTTAATCGCTAAAATTTAGCATTTCCTCACCAAAAAATTACGGAGCCGTGAACATTTCTTGATTGCTGATAAATTGCCTGGCGGCAGGCTTCGAATTACAATTTTTGAATTACATGCACCGGTGCATGTAACTTCAAAAATTCACATGCACAATGTAAAAGTTACATGCACAGGCGCAGGCTAATGTAAACATGGATTGGTGTTACTGCTAACCTATCAGACTCTGGTACATTTAGACTATTGACAGTTGGCTCAAATTTTATCATTTCAGCATTCAATGACTTTCTATGAAATAAGCTAAAATTGCATAGTGAATGCAAATTCACCAAGTTTAAATTTACTTGCACACATGCATGCAGGATACAAAAGTTACATGCACATTGCACAGAGAGAAAGCTGCTGTGCATGTGTGCAGCTGGGTAATTCGAAGTCTGCGTGGCGGAAAAATGTGGTTGACCACATACACACTCTTATGTACATGTATGGGCCATTCTTAAACAGCTGTAAAAATGTAAGCACTTTCATTGGCTGATGCCCGGGTTCAATTCGACAATTGAACCCAGGCGTTTGTGTCATACCGCGTTTTGCTACGTTCGCGTGCGCCTGCCAATGTTGCGTCTCGTTGCGTATGAATGTTGCGTTCAACGGGTTGTTCGATTGTTGTCACTGGGTGGTAGCAGTCCTTTCTTGTTGAAAGTATCTCGAAATTGGGTTAAAGATGACCTTAAATGATAAGCTGTTTAATGGCGACACTATTATTTTTGCGTGGAAGAACCAGGCATCCGGCCTCGTTCTTCCACTTCAAATAATGGTAACGCCTTGGTTTCAATTTGTCATAAAGAGAGTGCGGCTCCCAAATCATCACCTTTATTCTCTAAATTTAGTACCACATTTGGGCTTCTAATATCCAATGCCTGGCTGATTAACTTCAAAATTTGTAATCTGAATGTTTTTTGGTGATGTGATTCCATGTGAGGAAGAACCAAGGCAATTATCTTGTTTTGCCCGTGCTGTCAGAGTTGACCAACATACCCATCACATCATTGCCTTTATTCGTTAACAAGCTTTTATTCCGTCCCATGAGTTATGTTGGGTCACATTACGTCACAGGTGACCAAAACCAGCCCACCTTTTAGCTTTTTCTTTGAGTTCTAAAAAGAATATGGTGTGTTTTGACTGGCTATGAGCATGACTGCCCTAATCCAACTGCTTGCAATGCGATATGCATGCATTACTAGTCCACATGTAGTTCAGTCCAAGGTTGCTGTGACAAGATATTCCACGGTGGGTGGGTCGTATCTGAGCTGCGGCGTCTGTAAAAGACGTGCGGGCGTACGAGAGTACGTACGTCCTGTACGTACAAATCGCGACACTCAAAGTGTCACTTTACTCCAAAGCGATGAGATACTGCAAATACATAATTGCAATATGCAAATAGATGTCATGCGCATTTGGTTTCTTTTGAAACGTGATTGATATTTGCAATTCTCCTTACTGAGGACAGTGTAAAGAGTCATTATCATGATATACTACAATTCGCAGCGAGCGATGGGCGTGCGCAATACCGGGGATTTTGATGCAAGATCAAGTGTTACACATGCTCACAGCCAGTGGCGTAACCAACCTTTGCAAATGGGGGGGGCGAATGGGGCCATTCTTTTTTTTTGAGGGGGCACATTTGGGTCCTTCTCCATAGACACATGTACAAAAGTCAGTCCATTTGGGGGGCTGAAGGTGGGGCAAGGGTCTGGTTTTGGGGGGGGGGGGGGCTTGCGGCGCCCCCCCTCCCCCCCCCCCCCCCGCCTCTGGTACACGCCACGCCTCACACGCATAATCGCTCACTGTCGACTGGTAGTATAATCATTGACTTAAATAGCTTCTGATTGGTTGAAGGTAGGAACGAATTTTCCAATTGAGCGAGGGCGCAACCAGGCTCGTGCCACTCCACACAAACGGCCCATTGAGACATTGACGCAAAAACGCGATATCGCCCCATATCGAGATCACTATGTATTTATGATTAACCTTTCAATCATTCCGTCAAGCGATCGTACTGATTAATTTAATAAACAAAATAAAAAAACGAATCCGGGGGATCCACGTGTATTTAAACATCAGAGTGGATATTTTTATCATTTTACAAGAGAACAAAACCTACTACAGCGTTCTTGTGGTAAGAAAACGGACCTAGCAAACGGACCGCCCACTTTTTAATTCAGCGTGAAGCGCCCTCAACCTTTAGCTCACTATTTGGGCGTCCGATGCGCTTCTGCGAGTTTCCTCTCCTCTCCCCTTTATAGACTCCCTGGCGCAACATCATTCCTGCCATCTTCTTTCCGGCAAGCGAGGTAGCGACCCTTTGGCTACCTCTTACGTGCGCTTGTGTGCAGTAAGTAGTTGAAAGTTTTCATTCATGGCTACAAAGTTGCAACTGCATATGGTAAAAAAAAAAAAAAAACAAAAAAAAATTTTTTTTTTTTGAACACTGCACTTGGTGACTTGGTCTTGCAATGCATTATTGCACTGACCAAGAATGAATGATCTGGGCGCCGCCCATCACATGCAACTCGAACAAGTGGGGAGAATTGATGGCAAATTAAGTACGTCCGTACGTACGTACGCTCGTACGCCCGTACGTCTTTTACAGACGCCATCTGAGGCTGTGTCCAGGACCAAGCTTTCGTGTACCGAACTTACACTGTTACAGTAGTACAGATGTACAGTGTTGTATGGCGTTGCTGGTTCAGCCTGGTTGAACAGTAGACTAACAGTGAAAGCCATAAACCAAATGCTATAGTATGAAAATTTCAAAACACATCATACACAAAGCATTTGGGCAATTGCATTTCACGAACGATGACCAGTCTAGCCTTTGATGGTGCTGGTGATGTGATTCTGCATAGCATGCCCACAGCATCACAGCACATGCGCATGACATGCAGTCATGGCAGTGCCATATGGTGATGCAGCAGCTCCCGGGCAACAGCATTATACAATGCACCTCCACAGCAATCCTCTCCTGTCCAGGCTCCGGCTTTTATTTTCAGATTTTATAATCGTTTTGTAGATTTATTTAGGATGTTGAATATGAATGCAAATGTATACAACATCACCGACTCGGGCTTGGTGATGGCCAAAAATCTTTGGCGATGGGTGACGAGCTAAATATAATTGTCCACCTCTGTAACAAAACATCCGCTGCGTTATTTTTAATCTCTTTCCACGCAATCAACTGCTTGACATGTGGTCTGGTAAAGAGAGGAAGGCAACGGCAAATTTGAAACTGTTTGAAACTAAAAATCCCCAAAATATTCAAATTTCAAATGCTTTTTTCTCAAAATTTCTTCATCCAACATCTTTTGTTGGATGAGAAAAGTTGCTCAAAATAGTGTTTTCTAGCTATATGCCAAAACGTGTAGAGGTCTGTTTGGTAGATTAAATGTAATTGGGTTGGCCAAGTGAGTCAATTTTAGCGGATATGTCGCCATTGGTCTAACATATATTTCGCAACCTCTAAATCCCAACTTCAGTAACAAAAAATTAATGACCTTCACCGCCTGACTATTCAATCTCGGCAAACTCATTGAACTTGCCGGTTAAACTTGAAGATTTGGCTCGTGTGAACTGAATAGTCCACTAAAATTGACTTGGCAAGTATTACACTTCACTCGTTGTGATTGGAAAAAAAATCGCTCTGCAACCAAATCAGCTTATTTGCGGCCAGATTAGAACTTCTACCGTTGTAAAGTTGCAAAATTCAGCAGGCTAACTTTATTATTTAACGTTCAGCAAGGAAGTTGGGTGAGGGTGATATTCACCGCCTGGTGAATTTTTTTTCCAGATCAAGCTTAGTAGGCCTATAAATAGTCACATTTCAGAAGTGTATGTATTGTAATGTAAGGTAGTGGTAATAAACCCTTATGAGGCGCGTGTGGTCTCGCGGAAAAGTGCAGGACTCGCGATCAATAGACCGTGAAATCGTGAGTTCGAGCCCCATATGGTCAACGTGTTCTGTGTCCCTGGGCAAGACACTTAGTTCAATTGCCTCGTCCACCCTAGCGAAATCTGGGTAGCCTGCTATGGGGAATAGTACAATCTAACGGGCGGATAGGCTTGTGCGATTGTAAGGTATGTCTTTGAGCACCCACCTAAATGAGCGAAAGATCGTGACGATTTCTGAAGGCGGCGTAATAATAATTGTCAGCGCTGTGTGCTTTGTAGAGTGCCATATAAATGCTCCGTATTACTTGTATTATCCCTTTCAGCAACACAGTCACCAAAAAGACCCAAATAAACAAAATAAGTGTTATTAAACCAGTAGCATAGTCAGACTTCTTTTTCGGGGGTTGATGTTGATTTTTTTTGGAGGGAAAGTGAAATTCGGTGGGAGTGTAAAATCTAAAAAAAATGGGTTTGTAACAATATGGCTCCCAATCGCTTTTTTCCAAAATTTGATTTTAAATCCCCTAATCGATGATTTTTTTACTTTCGGCGGGGGGGGGGGGGTGCATCCCCGTGCGCCGCCACTGCCTAAAACCTAGTATGGGAGACACCGGTAGCCTGGATTTTCGGAACAAACTGGTGCAATTGATCTTTTCTCTAACTTGATGTGATTTGCTATTTAAACCTCAGGCTTTTTTAGGTTGAGCTACTCATGTCATGTCATTAAAAAAACAGTTAATTGGCGAAAAAAAACTCTTCCTCCTCCCCCCCCTTCCTCAAACACCCCAAAAACCCCCCCCCAACAAAAACAAAAAAACCCCCACCCCCCCCCCCCCAAAAAAAAAAAACCCCCCCCCACTGTGCAAAAATGTGTGGCTTACAAGTATTCCCCATCCAGGTGCTATTGTGACTGGTTTCATCCTTCTGAGGTATAAAGGTTATTCAAACTTTAGTTTTATTGCTGAATCATTGTTTTAATTTATCAGTAGGCCTATTTTTTAAATGACTGGCAAAGGTTTTGCTGGCAATGAGGATTTCAATTTCCCTCTCAGGCATCATTCAAAATAAGCACAGAGTTCGTAACAGCTAAGAATTCATCATATACTTACAACTTGTTACTACCTTAGTCGACAATTTCATGGCACAGTTCAATCACTCAACTCACTATATAAAAGATGCACTCTGGTGTCAGGTATGAGTCATGATACCTAGAATGACAATATAATCACACCTTAATATAAAAGCTAAGCCAAACAAGGCCACAGATAAACAGTCCCATTGTGATGAGGTTGTATACAGTATTATGACCTGTGTTTTCAAGTGTACATGTACACATATTACAATGCATAGCATATGGATGGATTTTTGCATTTTAAAAATTAAATAAAGCAATAATAAAATGTCAAATGTTAACATCCTGTCTCATTTTTTATAGCATTGCCTTCAACTGGGAGTGGAAAGGTGGGAAGGTCAACCCACGTTTTATGTGCAAATAAGTCAGCTAAGTTTTTTTCTCATAAAAATAGTATTAAATAATAGGGGTGTTAATAGGTACATCCACTTTTTTTTTAAATCACAAATTCAATTCATTTCTTCAGTTTTCAAGAAAAAAAAATAGACACAATAAAGTCTATATTGAAAAAAATCCAATGTTTTATTAGAATGAAAGATTTATATGTAGAATGAAAGGTTATAGAATGAAAGATTTATGAGTAACTTTTTTATGAGTTCGAGTTGTCGAGTTCGAGTTGCTTTTAGAGTTCGAGTTGCTTTTAGAGTTCGAGTTGCTTTTAGAGTTCAAGGTGGAGTTGCTTTTAGAGTTCGAGTTGCTTTTAGGGTTCAAGTTCGAATTCATTTTTGAGTTTGTTTTCGAGTTGCTTTTTTGGTTCGAGTTCGAATTCCTTTTAGAGTTCGTTCGAGCTAGAGTTAGAGATGCATTTTCGAGTTAGATATAAAGTTAGAGTAGCTTTTAGGTACGATACAATATGGTTCCATAGCACCATCGCCAGTTTGATCTAAACTTGGGAGTCCAAAACAAAGGTCACGAAAAGTCAGGATGTTAACTCTTGTTCGACCGGATGATTCCCTGTCACAAAAAAAAACGCAAATAAAAATGATCTAAGCCTTTTATATAATTGTAAGTTCATCCCTTGCGTTGATTTTAGCGACAAAATGGAGATACGACCTCCAGGGAGGTCAGGGTGGCTCGTCAAAGTTGGAAGGTACGGGGTGGTTGCCACCTTCCTATACTTCACTGTGTAAAATGCAAAATAATGGTACTTATGTTACTTATGATGCTACTGCTAGTAAATGCTGACAATATTTGTATTTTTTTCTTATTTTCTAGAGTAATAACATGTGTATGCTTACTTTGGCACCCATCATCGCCAAATAGATACCAATATTGCCTGCATGAATGGCGAAAACCCCTTGATTTTGGAGATTTTTCAGATACGACATCTATTTTGCAGTCAAAATTATTCTCAGTTATGTCGTCATTATTACGTCATATGTTTGTACTTCATTTGAAGAATGGACATAGCTACACAATGATACCAAACAAGATGATGTTTGTCCCTTAATTACGAAAAAAATCAGGGGGGTGGTAACACCCCCTCCCTTGGTCAAACCGTAAGCCGATTTTTGGATTCGTGGGAACGAATCCCTACAAATAGGTTTTCTCGGGACCGGGAGACAATTTTGGGCAAGTTTGTTTTTACCAACTTGTTACGCTCGAAGTTTCAGTGGAAACCCAATAGTGATTCGTTAAAAAAAGTTCCATAACCATAATTGAGTGATCAATTCACAAGAATGCCTCCATATATGGTGTTGTTTTTACCAAATATGACAAAAGTAACAGCGTACAAGATTGAAGTCATGTATTTATATGGCTACTTCATACCAAATATGTCTTATATTCGCCGAATATTAATAATCCTTACTCCCAGCAGGGTGAAAACAGATCAAATATACAAATTATATACCAATATAAACCTATTAAAGCTGGATAATGTAGTTATAAAATATATAAAAACAAATGATGATCATAAAAGGGCATTATTATCCTGCAATATACAACAAATAATAAATTCTCGCTGTTATAGATATGTTTTTTTGTTTTTTTTTGTTTTTGTTTTTTGTCTTTTGTCAGGACCCAACAGGGCAAACTATTTATTAATAACAATAATAGCAAACAACATACACAAATACATACAAGAAAAAACACATACAATTGGCAGAAAAAAAAATCTTGTTTACAATTCCAAACATTGCATTATAGATTGTAGGCAGTACTCTAAAACAAAAGGTTATCTGGAACTGAGAGGACAAGCAGTCAAGGAATGACTCCAATCATAAACTGTTCTCATTCACCCATCCGCCTATGCACACCAACCTATCTCACAAAGATGAAGCCAAGTCAGCGCACCCACAGACCATGCACCCAACACAACCCAACCAGGAAAACCCACCCATCAGCTTAAGTCAATGGGACAATTAATACCCCACAACTAGCAATAAACAAATACAGTGTAGGAAAACTTAATATATGACTCATGCTTCCTTAGTTGCCCATCCCTCCATTTCCAGACAACCATTATTACTTCAGGCTTTACATATAGGAATGGATTAGAACTACATCGTCCTCGGATTGCATGTGTTGCCTGCTGTCGCGGGTTTGTAATAATAGGTCTCATTTGACCTTTGACCTCAGCATGTGACCTTTGACCTCAAACAAATGAGGGTCCCAACATTGCACCTATGATTCAAGCTTAGTACCAGTTGAACTGCAACTTTTCAATATAGGTCAATTTATAGGTCTCGTTTGACCTTTGACCTTGCCATGTGACCCCAACCTCATTAACAAATGAGGGACCCAATGTTGCACCTATAATTCAAGTTTGGCTCCAATTGAACTTCAACTCTTCAATATAGGTCAATTTTACATCTTACAACTTGACCTCACATGACCTTTGACCTTGGGATGTGATCCTTGACCTCATTAACATATGAGGGGTCCAATGCTGCACCCACGGTTCAAAACCTGTCTCCACTTGAACTTTAACCATTCAATTTAAGTCAACTTTACATTTCAGCCCATCTTACAACCCAACCTCACATGACCGTTGACCTTAGTATGTAACCTGTGACCTTAATATGTGACCTTTGACCTCATCAGCAAATGTGGGATCCCATATTGCATCTATGACTGAAGTTTGGTTTAAATCCATCAAAGTATGCAGGTATTACAAGCTAATGTTAACCCTTTTTCACAACAACAGACATCAACAACAGACTACAGGGGGCAAAGTGATCCCTTTGTGTCTTCCTGCCTTAAAGGAGAACCTTTATATAAGAATAACTTATACAATATACGCTATAAAATAATTATTGAACACATATAAGAGTGGTTTCAAGGAAAAACAGAATTAGATTAACCATAAAAATGAATTAAAACATTTTGTCTGACCATGCGCTATTTGAAATTCGCGCTAGTGCATATGGGATATGCATTTGTGTTATGCGATACGGACGGCACAGTAGCGTCATGCACCTTCACACATGATGCTTTCATAATGTGTATTTCCTATGGCATGTATGACGCAAATGTGCCGGCCGTATCGCATAACACGTTTTACACTAGCGCGAATTTTAAATAGCGCATGGTCAACCTAGATGGTTTAAATTCGTTCTTATGGTTAATATAATTCCATTTTTTTATGAAACCACACAGTATGTGCTCAATAATTATTTTATAGAGTATATTGTATAATAGTATTCTTTGTACGGGTTCTCCTTTAAGGCAGGCGACACAAAAAGTGTATTGAGTCCAATCCACAATGCATCTCACAACCACTCTACTAAGGCTGCACAGGCTTTGAATTACCTCAGGTGCACAATGCACAGGCGAATGCAGCTTTCTATCCGTGCATGCAACACCTGCACCCCGCATGCAAGGCGCGCATGCAGAACCAACCCCTGTGAACCATAAACAGATTGCAATTCATAACTCACTCATAGAAAGCCATGAATGCGAACGTTAAAATATTGAGCCCAACCGTCCAAACGCACCAAAGCCTGAATGAACAAGGCAGCAGCACAGCAACATCAATACTTATATAGCTGTGCATGCAACTTTTCCCTGTGCATGGAATGTTTTTGACGCGTAAATCAAAAATTGTATTCGAAGCCTGAGGCTGCAGCCAGATTCACCCCCACACATAAATGCCAACACCTAGGCAGTTTAGTCTACATTTGCACACTCTACTTCACGAGTATTGAAATACAGCTACAGAACAAAGAGCTAAACAAGATGCATGCATTATGGAATTGGCTCAAAATAAATATCCGACACCAAGTTTATCCCATTTCTGGAAGTGAAATCCTAATTATCACGCTGCCCTGCGATGACCTCTTCTAATCGCAATAGTATCCTTAAATAAAATGACAAAAACACCAATAGATGGTGTAGATCCATTATGTTTACTCATATAAATATACCTCCGGTCAGTAAGGAGAAGTTGATTCTTCAATACCCAGTCATCAATATCACAGTGCACTATACCAAACAGCTTCTCCACATCAGATATATCACCCCTAAATAAATTATACCATCTATTTTTGAATTCACGCCAAAAACTATTCACCTCCGGGCATTCTATAAAAATGTGACCAAGAGTTTCAATATTTGTCTTACACCTGTAACAATATGGGTTTTCTATCAGACCAATTCTATGTAACCATTTATTAGTAGGTAAAATTAGGTGGTTAATTCTAAATTGCAGCCATCTAAGTCTGTTATCTATCGTCACTTTCCAAGGTAGCATAAAAAAATTCTTGTAACTTTGCATAATTAAACCATAAGTGTTACTAAGCACATATAAACACTTGGGGGTTGTATTGCCTTTTTTAATAAAATGCTTATAAAAATGACAAGATTTGATGAGCTCAAGTGGCATGAAATCCCCATTCAGTGAGCATCCAATCACTGTATCTATACCACAGTTCAAATAGCTGTACTCGCCTGTAATCTTTTACGCCATGCACCTGGTATAGCCTGAACGATACCATACCACTTAATAAAATCAATATTACCAGACTGGCAAATGCCCAAGTTTTCATATGGTCTTATCTTACCATTCTCATCAAAGAGATCACAGATTTTCATGACCATCGAAAAAGGACTTATAAAACACAGACTTATTAATAACCAAAAAGATGCCGATTATTGCAAATAACCTGATTATTAATCTGCTCTTATGTGTCTGGGATAATGTGAGACACTTCTGTTATAGATATGACATTGCGAAACAGCTATCTCTCTCTTGTTTCCTGTCTGAGAAAAGTAGATTCAGATACCACCGTTACTCCCTGATAGCCCCTCTAAATCAGGGCAATTGCCATAAGAGGGTAAACGTAAATCAATGGAAGAGGCCCACACCATTACGCTCTCTAGCATCTGTATGCTGGCACACAGCGCCACCTATGCCGTTTCCGCATCGACAATTGGCCGGCTATTCTTAGACTCTTTTGACTCCCTAGCACCAGAGCGCGGTGTTAAAGGCTCTGCGATAGCTTGAACAAGGAAATGAAAACAAGAATAGTTGTAGCTAGTATAGCTGGTCGGTTTGAAAATGTATATGTGAGGGTCACATCAAAAGGGGGAACTTTGCAGGTGACTGATTTTTAATTTGTCTTTCTTTATGTAGATCATTTTTAAGCTTTAAAATGACACCTTAAATATCAAAATTGGTAAAGGCATTCACACTTTACAAATGGAAAATTGATCCTAATTTGTTATTATTGCGGATTGAAATCCGGTTGGGTGATGAGGGGAGTGTTGGTATGTGAACACACATAGCAGTCATAATTGCAGTTACATTTTGTGATCCAAAAACACCTTTTCCATAAAATTTTTTTTTTTTTTTTTTTTTTTTTTTTGTTCTGATAATTTGGCCTTTTCAAATTTGACCTAAATTTGACCCCCAAAGGAAATCAAGAATGCCCTTAATCCACTAATCAATGAAGACACCACATAATTATATAATTTGATGGCTGATTTGATAACAGAAACGAGGGCGATATTTCGTTTTATCAGCCGAAAAAAGCCATCCAATATTATTATATGAAAGAAGAGCTGACTTGACCAAAATAGTTTCCCAAAGGGCTTCAAAACTAATAACAACAGAGTATTTTCTTGACGAGGTCGCATGACCGAATGCCCATATATTTGCGTATTGTGCCGTGTTGGGCCGGTACGCGCTAATCGGCAATGGGTATTAGTACACACTGCAGAATAATTTATTATATTATATAGTCCATATGCCACTCTGCCTTCATAGAAGGCACTTGAAGCTATTAAGTGGACTGTTGGACAACACTCTCAACACACACTAATTCCATAACAGACAGTACATGGTGACCTGGCCATGCTGATCAGAGGAACAGGTCTAAATAGCCTTTAAACTGGCCAGAAGCATCTCTTTGGTATTAGGATGCCCCTTTAATTGGTCAATGAATTGATCTTAGAGTGCCCCGTTAATTAGCAAATTAATGATCCTTTAATTAGCAAATAACACTATAATTAATCATTTAATCCATCAAGAAGCACTATCACTAACTGGGGATTTTTGTTTGTGTGTATATATCAGTCTATGTAATTGTCAGGCTTCATGATTATTGACTTGAGGGTGATTTTTTTTTGACTCGGTTTACGGTATGACCATTTCAACACAACACATGCATTGATAAAAAAGAATATAAGAAAAACAAAAATAGACCTAACCTTTTATCATGTGCATTCAGAACACCACTTGTGTTGAACCCAGACTGTGTCATGATTGTAACCTGCACGTGACAACTGTGGTAGTGGACAAGCTACTGTTGTTTTGTATGTTAGCAATGCCGCAACGGACAATAATGATTATAGGTATTTCACACGCACTGTCAGTTGAACCAAGCCAGTACATACGATGAACAATTCGCTGACCGGCGAACATTCATCATTACTAACGGCGTGTCTGGCTCCTACGTGACAAATGTATGATATCCACAGCGATTTTTGGTTCAAAGGCTAAATCATGCCTCTCAAATCCTTCGAAGTCACTAGAATTGTCTTGAAAAGATGATTATTTCATTCATTTGCGTTGCTCGGTTAACGCAGCTGCGGTCATTTTCATGCTACTCAGCCGTCCATTGTTTCATTCGTTTTTCCGATTTTTCGCAAAGCAGGCGCGTTCACTTCGGACTTGCTACAAGGCATCTTTGTCATGATCTTAAGGAACTAGCATATCACGAGGGCATTTAGGGTTGGGTTGAGAGTGTTGCAAAATAATGCACCCATATGACGCCCAACTGACAAAAATTATGACGCCAGATCGACCATAATTAGAACTTTAATACTCTGTCTTCTAAAAAAACAATTCAAAGTGGGTGCTTGGTACTTGACGCTTGGAATGTATTTGAAGAGCTTCCTCTTGTATGTTATATAATAGTAAAACGATTAAGTAGCCGTAAAAATCTTTTCCTTGCCGCGATAGGCACGGCACGGGACCAGTGAGGTATTAAGGTGTGTCTTTGAAATTGGTCACGGACGTAAAATGATCGGCATTGGCAACAACTTTCATAACGGCACGGAGTCAGTCAGTCCGTTACACGGATTTGCTCTTACAGGGCTGGTCGTACCGACCAGCAAAAACGGTTTTCGCGGTACCTTGGATTATCGCGAAATCAACGAATCAGGTAGGTCAATTGAGTTAGGAAGGGGTCCTGACAAAAAAGATCAATTAGCTCACTAGTTTGGTAAGCTGGCGTGTGGAATGACTTGATAGCAGCAATCGAGAATTGAGCCAGCTGAATGGTAAGAAATTGCTTGTATGGATCGTATTTTCACGTTTTTTCGTCTTTTTCCAAAAATAACTATATTATAAACTAGTCAGCTAATAGACAATTTAGTTATGAATAATTTTTGGTGCGTAATTTACGATAGGCCAAGTATTTTGCGCAATCTCCAGGGTACCGCAATGTACAAAAATTCCAAATAAACGCTATCTGACAGAGTTTCCCACCTAGCCGACGGCGGTCCGGAAAGTAAGTAGTAAGTGTTTATTTAAGATTACAAAAAGATCTCGCCAGCTCGAGTTTCGTGGCGTCCAGGTATAGGCCCTCGTCTTGTGATCAAAAGGTCCGGCTGTTGATTCCCAATTCTGACGCAAAATTTTAATCTAGTATTGTGGAATTAAAGATTGCAATGAAAACTTCAACGGTTGGCAAACTGCGATGTTAACGGTTAAGTATAGGTTACATGTCGGCCCTAGCCGCTGGTCCGTTACTATGTTTGTTTTTCAAAATGTATCGTAATGGGGTCTGAACCTATAAACTAGCGAGAAAATTGAACGTTTTTGTCGGGTAATTGGTGATCGCAAACACGGAAAAGGGAACATGCAATCGCTAAACCGCATCCCTTTTCCCGCTTTCAATTTTACGCTTTCAATTTAGACAACAGGATATACGTACGTACCGGACCGCCGTTACGCGTCAGCCGATAATAACGTGGTGATAACTCCCTAGGGCAATGAAGATTTGCCAAGGTTGCCAAGATTAAACAATGGGCGGCGCTGTGGCCAAGACGATGGCGTAAATGGTGTGCCGTGCGTTAGCCCGATGTGGAAATTAAACTCAGAAAACCACTTTACTTTGGTCATGTTCGTG
This sequence comes from Ophioderma brevispina, assembly GCA_023653785.1. NCBI lineage: Eukaryota > Metazoa > Echinodermata > Ophiuroidea > Amphilepidida > Ophiodermatidae > Ophioderma > Ophioderma brevispina. The sequence continues at coordinate 27,167 of JAMKCH010002622.1, read as the reverse complement.
GTGGCCAATGCTAAATCACTGAGACAGTTTGCGTATCAACGTCAAAAATGGCAATTTGCGGTCTGAAATTGTGGACCAAGAGAGGTCGAGAGAGCGAGAGGAGAGAAAGATGGAACGTATGTGAGGGGCTTATACACTACTGAGCTTATACGATACGTCTGTGCGATTTCACAAGCAAGTATCAAAAGCGCCCCTATGGCGCATGGGTTTGCTTTTGATCTTTGTTGAGGAGAATATCCAAACAATGATCATACTAGTTAATACAGAAACTGGCAGGATTGCTTCTTACTCCTCTTTCTACATGTTTACATAAAGTGGGTTGGAGTCAGAGTTCAGTTAAAGAAAAAAAATCATCAATGTTCATTTGAAGTTATGAAAACGCCCGCAAGTTAGGTGTTACAAATATAGTAAAATGCTTGTAAAATAAATACGGTCATTTGTGCTGGTGAAAGAAACTTATTGGAAGATCTGCATGATATGCTTGTAGACTTTTCTATTTAAATGAAACCCATGGCCTCTTAAGCAATTATATGTTAAATCTAAACTTTGTAATATATGCGTTTATTGACACTTGCTTACCCCATTCGTTAAAATTAGTGGATAAGGTATGGGGTAATTAAAGAGACCCACAAACTACATTTTTAGCTATAACGACTAACGATATACTGTTTCCGAACATTTTGTTATTTGTCTACTTTGGTTACACATCGTTTCCACGAGCAACGAAGTGGGCATCTTATTAGCACTGCCACCACCGTCCTCATAAGTAAAATTGCGATCGGCGCAGGCGTCGCAATGCATTCGAAAAAAACCGCGAACAGCCAGCTGATCGACGCCATCTGTAAATAATATTCTTACCGGTGAAAAGCTACCGATGATCACGTAAATTATCAGCCGTTTTTTACTTACGAAAGTGGAACGGCCATTTTAACGATCGCGGACGAATTTGCTTTGTCTTGACAACAGCTTCAGCAAAAATGTAAGTTAACAAACGGAAATCGTTTTAGAGCGTCCAGTTCGCCGTCTCCTCGACCAGTAAGACTGCATCATTCGGCAACTCCATGACTTGGTCCCAAACGCAATATGCAGTATGTATACCAACATAACGTACGGTTGCACTTAGTTGTACTACGACATTTCTTCAGTAAATGCAGTATGTAAGCATTAAGTATATGCAAATTGTTTAAATCAATTAAAACTCTTACATCATCAAAAATGGTCTTGAACGGAGAAAATATGTTGCAGTTGTGGTTGCCGCGGACCTAATGTTAAGATAAAAAAGCATCTAAACTGTGGAGGAAAAGTTGCAGCTACGAGAAAGACTTTGAATGCTGTTTTGGTGTTGCTGCAGAGGGCCGTATGGTGAATGTGTCCCAGTTGTAGAACTGTGGTTGGGCAAAAATACAGAAAAACAACAGGGACCTGTCCTTCTGTCAATAGTTCTTGACTCCAAATTGAATTTGCAGTAGGTAGGCCAAATTCTCTCAGTGTACATAATTTTTTCATGCGCCAAAGAGTCTTACAAACGAAAAAATGCTGAGAATGTTTCTGATGACATAGAAAAATTGCACCTTGGTAGAATACAGGAACCCAAATCGTCTGAAAATGCACCATCAATTGTGAAAGTACAACAAAAGCGTCCTCGAGATGAAGTCCACCCCAGGAGAATGCAGCGAGTGAAAAAAGATGTTGAGTCGCCGTTTCAGATTTAACATGTGCCATGCCGACTAAGCACCAGGTAGTTCAACTTTCTTGGTCATTATGTCCCAAGTCACATTATCACACCCGCATAGGTCATATCTTCCAGAGGCAGACTGCTTGAGTTTGGCATTTAATGTCGTGTTAAAAAATTAGAATGGCATGCGTCATGCACTATATAAGGACGCGACAGAAAGTATTATGGGATGCATAAATGCTGCCATCGGGCGATAGGAAGTGGAGAGGTGTATATTGATTGCTTTAATAAGAGTGCACACAAGCAATGCAGATCGGCCCTCGTGTTTCTTGAAAAAAAATGGCACATTTTGAAGAGCGCCCCAATTTTCAAAAGTTGATATTTTGGCACAGTTACGTTGGTAATTGTCTATGAAACTATACCTGCGAACGAGAATGCTAAGAAATGCGTATTTATCATAAAATAAACGATTTTGTGATTAGAATTGGGATCCCAGATTGGACTTAACGGCAGAGCTGGAAATGCTACGTCCATGTCCGTCCATGATGAAATAGTGCCACCTCGAGGAGATAACCTCTAACTTGACTTGCCTGAACCAAGAAAACAACTAATGGATGAGCGTAGACAATTCTGGCAATGCCGTCAAAACAAATCAGTCAATCGGATAGACTTAACAACACCGAACAGGCTTCTTGAGTCTTGAGTCAATTACTCCTGTTAAGCAACTTTCTGGAGGAAAGGGGGACGGGTGAGCGCTCATAGAACCGGTTCTACCCACCAAAGTCTGGTCTGTAGTCCAGAGACCTCTGTTTTAGTGTCTAAATGCCTAAACAAGAGAAGAAACCACAGTTCAAGGAACTTTTCCCAATGTCACCTTCACAAGAGAGATAATTACAATGGAGTGCTCATCATAACATCCGGGGTGATGCCCTTCGTATCAACTTGTGGGCCGATAGTCTGGGCCGAATTGGCTTGGCGTCGAATCGTTTGGGTACCTGTTATGAATACAAGGCTCGTGATTGGCTGAAGCCGATTAGTGGCTTTTATTATTGCATATGACATCATCAAAAGAGAAAATAATTACCGGTGTGATTTTGAATGGTTATATTCAGAGGTTTTGTACACTTTTGAAATTGTCACACCCGATGATTTTGTTGTTTGTATTTTTGTTTGTTTTTTATTTAATGTTATTGGTGTCAAGAAATCGTAGTTCCTCGTGAATTGCATGTAAACAACGCCTTTTTCGTGCTTGTGTCATGGTCCAATAACCAAACAAAGTGTCCATTGTTGTTTAAATTCATTAGTTTGACCATTTTGATCCAAAGTAACTGTTTTGGGAATTGGGTTCCAGGCAATGCTCATCAACCATTGAAACCCAAATGAGCCGCACTTTTAAAAATTTCCGTAAATTAAGAAAACAGATTTTCCGTAAATTTACGGAAAATCTTTTTGAGAAAACAATAACAATAAAAAACAAAAAACATAAACAAAGTTAATTTACGGAAATATTTCAAAAATTTCTGGCAGCAATATTTCCGGACTTTTTTTTGGTTCCGTAATTTTAAATTACGGAAAAATTCTGTTAAAATACACATTTTTTCCGTAATATGAGACAAATTTCTGTAAAATTACTGTCAAAGTTCCGTTAATTGACAGAAATTTCTGTAAATTTACCCTAAAAATGTCTGCAAATACTGCTGCCAGAAATTTCCGTAAATTTACGGAAATTTTTTTAACAGTGCGAAAACACCGGAGACCATCCAGAGAGCATCCGGGAAATATCAAAAATGTCTACTTTTGTTTAAAAATCAATACAGAAATGGCTGATTTGGGGGTCCAGGCAATTCTGAACAATCAATAATACACAAAGGCACCAAAAAACGCGGGAACCATCCAGAAACCCTCTTCGAATCATCAAAAGTGTCTACTTTTGTTCAAAAAACAATATTTTGACCATTATGGACCGAAATGGCCGATTTGGGTTCCAGAAAATGCTCAACAACCACGAATACACAAAGGAACCGAAAACAACGGGAACCACCCAGACACCATCAGCATGGTTGATTTGGGTTCCAGGCGAAGCTCAACAACCATTGTTACACAAAGGAGGAAAACACCGTAAACTATCCAGAAACCATCTTCGAATCATCCAAAGTCAACTTTTGTTCAAATATCAATATTTGACCAATATGAACCAAAATAGCTGAAAATGGATCCAGGCAATGCCCATCAACCATTGTACAAAGTACAAATGAACCGAAAATACCTGGAACCATTAAGAAACCATTTGGGAAATATCAAAAGCGTCCACTTCTGTTTAAAAATCCTTATTTTGACCATTTTGAACCAAAATAACTAAATCGGGATCCAGGCAATGCAAGTCGTTACGTTTTGCGTTGAGTTGCCCTTTTTTGATGAGTTCAACGCAAAACGTAACAACATTGCTACACTTTGCGGTGTTGCTACACTTTGTGGTGCTACACATGTGGACAATTTTGGCCACCTCTGCCAAGTACAAATTCAATTTTGAATCATTTTATGACTACCTAACTCAATTTTTTTATGTTCTAAATCTTTTTTGAGGTATGTGTTTTTCATTTACAAAGAAGATTAGGCCCAATAGCCCCTGCCATATCAATTTTAAATAGGATGTTTAATTGGGTCGAAATGGTTATGGGCAGGGGTGAAAAAAGTTGTTCTTTCCTCAGGAGCAAAATGCAATGTTCACATAGGCACCTACAAGACTTTCAACCATTTCCTCGGAGCAGCGCTCCCAGCTCCCTCATTTTCTGCACCCTGGTTATGGGACCGAATAGGTTTTAGGCTAAATCAATTGGACTTTTTTTTTTAAAGTTCTGTAAGTGCGCCCTCATTTTTCAGACGTATTGGGCCGGGAAACCTGAAATTTTGCCAGAAATTGAAACTTGCGCCCAATACGTACAAGATCCAATTTTGAGCAATTTATGACCCTTTCACTTATTTTTATGTTTGTACTAAATATGTAATATAATGTGAGCAAAGGTTTGAGCAATTATGACAAATTTAAGTAATTTTACTTAAAAACTGACTCAGAGATTTTTGTCAGGTGAGTTTTGAATCGATTAAGGGACGTTAGGGATTTACATAGAGCGCCCACATTATTAATTTTATCTCATCCAATTGTTCAAATTTCAAATTACATTAATTTATGCGCCCTTGATAAATATAATCTACTCCCGAAGATTTTTAAATCAAACTGAACCCGGGACTGAACCTTTATAATTCTCCTGTGAGCATAACCGGGAGCATAATAATAATATAAATTATTACATCTCATGAATATTCATGAACATAATCATGCTATTTCATTGGCTGATTCCTATTACGCGAGCTATTTCCCTAGGGAAATAGATTGAACTGTTTCCCTACAACCTCGTCCCCAGAGTCACAGTGAGGTGTAATAAAACAAATGCTACATGGTTTATATCGGGAAATAGGGCACACTGTTTTCCCTTGGTACTGGCTACGGGCCTATCACCCCTCACCCTTCGGGTGCGGGGTGATAGACCCGTTGCCTGTACCTCGGGAAAATAGTGTGCCCTATTTCCCTCTAACCATGTAGTATATCATCATCATGAGGGCACATGTTGCCCAGTGCCGATTCTTGATCTAAAGGTTATGGGTCCGATCCCCACTGTGGCTAATGTGTTGTGCATTTGGGCAAGGCACTTTGCCTTGCTTGCTTCGTCAACCCAAGCGATATTCGGGTATAGCTGTTAGGGTAAAATTACAATCTAAGTGCTGATAGGATTGTTCGCTTGGTCGGCTGCCGACCTAGATGAAGCGAATTGATTGTTACGATTTCCTGATGGCAGCGTAATAATAATAGGCAACAGCGCTGTGATCTTGATGAAATAATAATAATAATGAGATTTATATAGCGCCTTTTACACAAGTAGGCAAAGCGCTACTACAGCCTGTCTCAAAAAAGTGGTACAATCAGCAAAAAAATGGTTAAATATGAAATTTCAAAATAAGTCATTCTTACTTGGCAAAATATTAAAGAATAAAGACCAGGCTTTCCAATGGTGTTTGTTTCATCTTATTTGCTTTTGTCAATCCAGAGATATAATCAATTGACTGCGATGCACCAAAAAAAATTGAATCTGTGGCACTTTTATGCATGGGCAGAGTTGTTTCGCGCAGTTATGCCATGTCTTGAAGCTCACAAAAGATTGGAACTTGACAAAAAGAAACAAAACACAGATTAAAGTAAAACAAAGGAAGTCTAGTTTTATCAACACAAGTTTTATATATATACTCCCCGCCTAAAAAAATCCGAACTATGTTGAAATGGCCATCAACGTGCTCAAACTTGCTTTCAATGAACGCGCCAAGCCAGCTGGATAAATCTCAAACGTCCACATCATGCTTCGTTATCAATGCATTACGGACACAGGTCAATAAGCAAACACATTACGCGAACAATGCTCCTGGTATTTATTATTATAATTCACCTACATACCTACATACCTTTTTAATACAGTAATTTATATCGTTCGGATTTTTTAGGCGGGGTGTATATATATATATATGAGTCAGGTCAATGATAAATATCTTCTTTTCATTAGACTGTACCCCAGTCTCGGCTCCCTCATTTTTTTTTCAGATATTGGGCCGGGAAACCTGAAATTTTTGCCAGAATTGAAACTTGCGCCCAATACGTACAAGATCCAATTTGAGCAATTTATGACCCTTTCACTTATTTTTATGTTTTGTACTAAATATGTTAAATTAATGTTGAGCAGAAATGTTTGAGCAATTATGACAATTATTAAGTAAATTTTTACTAAAACTGACTTGCAGAGATTTGTTTGTCAGGTGAGTTTTGAATCGATTAAGGGACGTTAAGGGATTTACATAGAGCCGCCCACATTATTAATTTATCTCATCCAATGTTCAATTTCAAATTACATTAATTTAATGCGCCCTTGATAATATAATCTACCCCCGAAGATGTTTTTAAATCAAACTGAACCCGGGACTGAACCTTTTATAATTCTCCTGTGAGCATAACCGGAGTATATAATAATAAATTATTACCTCCATCAACATGAATATTTCAGGAACATAATCATGCGATTTCATTGGCTGATTCCTATTACGCGAGCTATTTTCCCTATGGAAATAGCATATGACTGTTTCCCTACAACCTCGTCCCAGAGTCACAGTGATGTGTAATATACAAATGCTACATGGTTTATATCGGGAATAGGGCACACTGTTTTCCCCTTGGTACTGGCTACGGCCTATCACCCCTCACCCTTCGGGCTGCGGGGTGATAGACCCGTTGCCTGGACCGCGGGAAAATAGTGTGCCCTATTTCCCTCTAACCATGTAAAGTATTTTGGTAAGATTATATATCATCATCATGAGGTCACATGTTTGTCCAGTTCCCGATTCTTGATCTAAAGGTTATGGGTCCGAGCCCCGGGGGACTGTGGGCTAATGTGTTTGTGCAGTTTGGGCAAGGCACTTTGCCTTGCTTTGCTTCGTCCACCCAAGCGATACGTGTCGGGTATAGCTTTTAGGGGAATATTCAATCTTAAGTCTGAGGATTGTGTTCTCTTGGTCTCTGCCGCCTAGATGAGCGAATTGAGTGTTTACGATTTCTGATGGTCAGCGTAATAATAATAGGCAACAGCGCTGTTATCTTGATGAAATATAATAATAATAATGAGATTTATATATCAAGTGTCCTCACTCACAAATTACCCAAGTAGGCAAAGCGCTACTACAGCCTGTCTCAAAAAAGTGGTACAAGCAGCAAAAACAATGGTTTAATATGAAATTTCAAAAAGTAAAAGTCATTCTTACTTGGCATAATATTAAAGAATAAAGACCATGTTTCCAATGGTGTTGTTTCCTCTGTATTTTCTTTTGGTCAATCCATAGATATAATCAATTGACTGTGATGCACCCAAAAAAATTGATTTCTGTGGCACTTTTAAATGCATGGGCAGAGTTGTTTCGCGCACGTTAGGCATTCCTTGAAGTCTCACAAAGTATTGGAACTTGACAAAAAGACAAAACACAGATTAAGTAAACAAGGAATTCGAGTTTATCAACACAAGTTTTATATATAATACTTCTCCCCTCCCCGCCTAAAAAAATCAAACTATGGTTTAAATGGCCATCAACTGCTCAACTTGCTTTCAAATGAACGCGGCCAAGCCATCGGGAAATGCTCAACGTGCCACCTCATGCTTCGTTTCAATGCATTACTGACACATGTCAATAATCAACACATTCGCGACACATGCTCCGGGTATTTTATATTATCAATTCACTACAACCTAGGCACTTTTTGAAATACAGTAATTTTATATCGTTCGGAGTTTTTTTTAGGCTGGGTGTATATATATATAGCAGGCAATGATAATATTTCGTGTTCATTAGACTGGTTAAGGCCCCCCATCTCGTCTCTGTCTCTTGGTTTAGGCGCACTTGGTAAAAATAATGCTAAACTAAATAACTTCCGGAGGACTTTTCAGCTTACCACCACCGGACAGCCCTGCCACCTAACTTGTCCACAGAATTGAAACGTGAATTACACAGGGCTCCTAGAATTAACACTAGGTAGGGATAGCCCTCGAAGACTGTACGAATCTGTAGGGAAACTGCTCCAGCATATATCGATTCACAGTAACTTGACCCGCATTACCTTGCGCACATCTGTCGGTACTTTTTTTGGAATGCTAATCCGGGGACCGCAGATACAACTCAACAGGTGGTATCAATGGCACGACTTACAGGTCCTCATTTATCGATACGCGACCGGCAGCTAATTGAATAGCTCATTAATAAGTTTTGACAGTACATGAATTATGTAGATACAATTGCAGTGTTTCACTTTCGTTCTTTGTGATATTAAGTTTCTGCTCATCTCAGTTTGGATGTGGTAACATACATTGTTTCCTTAGAGGGCCTATCAGAGTGCCCAAGTATGAAAATAAACAATAAACAATAAAAGACGGGGAAGGAGAGCGAGAAATCAGAATGTCCTTGTGATTTCTTCCTCGTTCTTTCTTGCCAAATTGTTGTACATTTGGGCAAGGCACTTTGCCTTGCTTGCTTTCTTCAACCCAAAGCGATATTCGGGTATAGCTGTTATGGGACTATTACAATCTAAGTGCTTATAGAATGTTCGCGTTGGTCGGCTGCCGACCTAGGTGACGCGAATTGATTGTTACGATTTTCCTGATGGCATCCGTAATAATAATAGGCAGCAGCTTGTTGATCTTTGATGAAAAAGATTGGAACTTGAAACAAAAAGAAACAAACACAGCATTAAAGTAAACACAGGAAGTCTATTTTTATCAACACAGTTTTACATTGTACCTCCCCGCTAAAAAAATCAGAACTTGTTGAAATGGCCAGCAACGTGCTCAAACTTGCTTTCCAAATGAACGCGCCAAGCCACCTGGATAAATCCTCAACGTCCCCACATCTCAGTTTAAATCAATGGGCATTACGGAACACAGGTCAATAAGCAAAACACTTACCGAACCATGGCTCCGGGTTTTTTATTTTTATAATTCCCCTACATACCTACATACCTTTTTTAATACAGTAATGTTTATATCGGTTTCTATTTTTTAGGCGGGGTGTATATATATATATGAGTCAGTCAATGAAGAAATATCGTCTTTTCATTGACTGTCCCCCAGTCTCGTCTCTGTCTCTGGGTTTAGAGCGCCTTGGTTAAAAGATTAATGCTAAACTAAATAACTCGAGGACTTTTCAGCTTACCAACCCATACCTGGACAGCCCTGCCAACTAACTTGTCCCCAGAATGTGAGAACGTGATTGCCACAGGGCTCCTCAATTAACACTAGGTAGGGAGTACCCGCGAGACTTACGAATCTGTAGGGAAACGGTCTCCACAGTATCGATTCACAAGTAACGTGACAGCATTACCTTGCGCACCTTCTCGGTTCATTTTGAATGCTAAACCGGGGCCCCCGCAGATACGAACTCAACAGGTGGGTAAGTCACTGGCACCGACTTAATATGTCCCTCAGTTATCAATTACGCGACCGCAGCCAATTGAATAGCTCCTTTAATAAGGTTTGACAGTGGCATAATTATGTAGAGTCAGTGTGCGTGTTTCACTTTTCGTGCTTTGTTTATAATTTAAATGCTCATCTCAGATTTATTGTACAATACATTGTTTTCTTAGAGGGCCATCAGAGGTGGCCCAATTATGGAAAATACAACAATTCACAATCAAAGACGGGGAAGAGAAGCTGAGAAAATCAGAATGTCCTTGTGATTTCCTTGCCTCGTTTGGTTTTCTTGCCCAAATGTGTTGTGCATTTGGGCAAGCACTTGTGCCCTTGCTTGCTTCGTCAACCCAACGATATTCGGGTATAGCTGTTAGGGGAATTTAAATCTAAGTGCTGATAGGATTTGTTTCGCTTGGTCTGCAGCCGACCTAGATGAAGCGAATTGATTTGTTACAAGTATCCTGATGGCAAGCGTAATAATAATAGGCAGCAGCGCTGTGATACTTAATGACAAAGCTTGGAACTTGACAAACAGAAAACAAAACACAGAGTAAAGTAAACAAAGGAAGTCTAGTTTATCAAACACAATGTTTAATATATATATCCCCGCCTACAAAAACAGAACTATGGGTTGAAATTGCCATCAAACTTGCTCAAACTTGCTTTCAATGAACGCGCCAAGCCAGCTGGATAACTCTCTCAAACGTCCACATCATGCTTCGTTATCAAGGCATTACGGACACAGGTCAATAAGCAAACACATTAGCAGTAACAAATGCTCCTGGTTATTATTATTATAATTCACCTACATACCTACATACCGTTTTTAATACAGTAATTTATACGTTCGGTATTTTTTAGGCGGGGTGTATATATATATGAGGTCAGGTTCAATGATAAATATCTTCTTTTTCATATTAGACTTTCCCCCAGTCCGGCTCTGTCCTCTGGGTTTAAGAGCGCACTTTGGTCAAAAGATACTGCTAACCTAATAACTCGAGGACTTTGCAGCTTACCACCATACCTGGACAGCCTGCCAACTAACTTTCCACAAATGTTAGAACGTGAATTGGCAACAGGGCTCCTAAATTAACCTAGGTAGGGTATTAGCCCGCCGAGACTGTAAGAATCTGTAGGGAAACTGTCTCCACAGTTATCGATTCACAATAACGTGACCGCATACCTTGCGCACATCTCGGTTATTTTTGAATGCTAATCCGTGTACCGCAGCTACGAACTCAACAGGTGGTATCAATGGCAACGCGACTTATAGGTCCTTCAGTAATCGATTACGCGACCGCAGCTAATTGAATAGCCCTTTAATAGTTGTTGACAGTGCAGGAATTATGTAGAGTACAGTTGCAGCGTGGCACTTTCGTGGCTTTGTGGTATAAGTTATGCTCAATCCTCAGATTTTATGTGTACATACATTGTTTCTAGAGGGCCTATCAGAGTGCCCAAGTATGGAAATAAACCATAACAAGAAAGACGGGGAAGGAGAAGCTGATAAAATCAGAATTGTTCCTTGTGATTTCTTCCTCGTTTTTTTTTGTTGGTTTGTTTTGTTGGTTTTGTTAGTATGTTTCCTTATTGAGGATGGGCCGATCATTTGAAATAAAAAGGGCCTGACGCCTACTCATGCACACTGCAGGTGCCACAAAGCACTCAGCTCTCCATTTACCTACTAAGCCCAGTGGTGTCCCATTCCTTCTAGAACCTGAATTATTTCCCAGCGCTTTACAGCTGTCTGTATGGAACTCTTTCCCAAATTCCCATCTCAATTTCAATATTAAGCTAGCGTGTCCATTCAACTGACCCGTAAGTCATCCTTGTGAACAGGTATTCAACAATTTTTTTTTTTTGTATGTTCCACAATTGGTGAGCTTTCCAAGTATCATACTGTATACTTTTGCTAAATATTAAGATAGTAAAGGTCAATCCACATATAACCCGAAATTTTCTTATGATTTCCAGGCCTTTCGTCCCTATAGCTTTTTATGTGACGGTTTTTGCTTTTAATTTTGTGATTTTAAAAAAAAAAAATTTACTATTTTAAAAAACAAAACTTTAAAAATGAATAATTATACTCCATCAGATAAACAACGTCCTCACCTGTTTTGTGACGGGAGCATCTGACCCCAAAAGATAAAGCCCCGTCCCCTTCTGTACCCCTAACCACAGGCCCCTAGGCTGTGTGGTCCCCCCCCCCCCACTTTCCCTGCTTATTTTTTTGTTAATAAAAAAGATCCAAAATTTATAGAAATTCTTCACTAGAAAGTCGACTTTTTTGGGTTGATTGCCCGGGGTGATGAGATGTTCACAAAGTTCAAAAGGAGCATTTTAAGTGGCGTTAGAAAAACTTTTACCACGTCCCTACCTTTTCCGAAGCCCTGTGCACCCCTCCCCCACCCCTCCCCCTCAAAAAAATCCTGCGTACGGCCCTGCCTAATCACCAGTTTCATTGAAATAATGTTTTTGAAGGCTTGTCCGGAGAAAACACATTTACCCCCTGCAGATGAAATGGTCTATGCTAATTCGGGCCGTTGCTATGGCCTGTTTACCTTGCTTTTTCCCCAATCGTGGCGATGGGCTTTGTTATTGTAAGACTCGCCTATTATGTGCATTCAGGTGATCACTACACTGTCAGACTCCGATCGAATAGGGTCATAAAAAAAATTTCCCACCCTCCACTCCCGTCTAAATATATGCTTTTCACTTACTATAAAAAGGAAGTGGGTGTGTTTCAAGATTGTATTTTGTCCCTTTTTTTTGTCCCTTGTTGTTTATCCTTTAGTTGGTAGATATAATTTTCAGGCATTCAGCTTGCACTTTCCATGCTTGGGCATTAGCGTCAGTGTTTTTCGGCGCGGGCATCTTCCAAATTTGCACCCCCTTTTTTGTGCTGTTCATCTCTTTGATCAACGTTACACTGGCGTGCAATTTTATATGAGAATTAAATCAACCAACTGAAGTTAAGAACGTTTATTATTCTAGCCTTGTTAGTTTTAATTTTACGTAGTTGTAATTATCATGTGATTGATACAGTTAATTATCAAATGTAATATTTAAGGTCCTAGGTGGTGTCACTTACGGAACTTTGGGGTTAGTGTCACCCATATTTTGTACATTCTAGTTTATTCTAAGTTATCTGCATTAAACTATTCTGTAAATCATTCCGAAGGCAATTTTCACTGTGGGATTGCATGGATAATTCATTCAAAATACATTGTTTCTACCTAAAGGTAGATTTCAAGAGTTTAAATGTTTTGTCTACTAATTTGATTCACTTTTGCAACTTCTTCGACAAGCAAATCTCACTTTACGATAACTTGTGAATTTTACCCAAGTTTCTAGTTGCAATATAATGAATCTAATTAATTTATGAACTTCATTGATGCTTAAAATTCAGCTATCAAAATAATATACACTTCAATGGTGCTAAAGGTTTCAGCTATTATCTGTGAGTGATACGGTTAATTATGTAATAATTCAGGTCCTAGGTAGTGTCGCTTGGGAAGCTTTGGGGTTAGTGTCACCCATATTTTGTATAGCTTACTTTATATTAAAATTGCCCACAGGTTAGTGTCACTGGGGAGTAGATCTAGGTAGTGTCACCGGGTCCCAATATATATTTTGAATAGCCTACTTTATATTAAAATTGCCCACAGGTTAGTGTCACTGGGGAGTAGATCTAGGTAGTGTCACCGGGTCCCAATGCTTGGTATTTCACGTATCACCTCTTATATTAAAAAATTAACTCCTTGCTCTGCTGAGCCTCCTAAATGTTCGTACAGTATCTGTGAGATTTAATGCAAGGCAATATTTTGTCACATGTGTATTTTGTAACTTAATAAATTATGATCCTATTTGATGGCTGACACGTGCCGCAAATCTCTGTTTGTGCCTTAATTTTTTCATCTGCCTGGGGGTAAATGGTGCATGCGTGAAATCTCTCCCTAGTAAAAATAGACTACGGGCTACCATGACCCCCCTGCACCCCCTGGGGATTTTTGGAGACAACCATTTTTGTGAAGCTTATACCATAAGCAACTGAATTCAGGTTGTCTGCAAAAATCCCCACCCTGGGTTAAACGGTGAGGGCGCTTTTTCAAAATGGCTGCCAAAATGCAACCACCCCCTTCAGGAGAGAAGTACCAACATGCCTAGCACAACACAGAAACATCACAGGAACTTGATTTTGGTACCAATAGATAGCTATGGTCCGCTTCTTTCCATTGCATTGAGACCAAAATGAGTACCAACATGCCTATCATTACGTCACAATGACGCATAAAGTTAGCAAAGTGGCCAACCATAGACACACATCGGGGAAAATTCATTTTTCGTCAAAAATGTTAGGAATATCCCCCCCCAACCCCCCCCAGACCCCCCAACCATCCAATTTTCATGCGGTTTTTGCTCTAACTTTGATGGCAAATTACTATTTTTATAAAAATGAAGCATGTCAGTGCGATAATAATGTTTTTGAGTCGCTAAAATTGCGAATAATCATTTTCCCCTCCACATCCATTCCCAACCCTATATCATACCTGTATTTTCATACTTTCTTCAACATAGGACTCAATATGACGGTCTAATGGGGATTGGCACTATTTTGATCCAACATGTAAAGAAAGAAACTCTAACTACCTGTGTGTACCAAATTTACAGGCATCTGATGTTTCAGGAACGAAAATCCCGGGGGGGGGGGGGCCGGGCGTTTTGTTACAAAATGGCTCAGGTTAGACGGGTGTTAAGTCCCAAACGTGACAATTATATCGATGCCTTCCTAATCCTTGGAAGATCGACAGATGTGCCAGAGCACTCGTACGAGAGCTTTGTTGAGGATGCACATCCAGAGAGCCATATAATCCAGCCCTGATTTGGTACCAGCAGATGTGGCCGAGCCAGAAATTCCTCACCCAAATGATCAGGTTGGAAGTTAAATGGATGGTGCAACTAGATACAAGTGGCCATTAGGAGAGTTGATGCCAAAGGAGTTGTCTGACCTAATGTATATGAAGAATAATCTGATACAGAAGAAGACAATTAAGATTGACTCAAGAAGAGGAGGTGAGGAAAATAGAATCAAAGGAAGCTCTGCATTTAAAAGTAAGTTCGTATGCAAGAAACAGCATTCTTAAAAGATCGCCAATTGCCCAATACCAATTAATTATTTCGTAAATTGAAATTCTTCTTATCCGTATGCCAAAACACATTGTTTCGTCACTGTGATCTACCAGTGGTGGGGTAAAAGGTCTGGCTGCTTCACTGGATTCCTCAAGTCCTTGTCCTGTGCATGTTGCACCAACCTTGGGCAAGCAAAGAGATGCCTCCAGGGTCCTGCTCGCTTCCAGGTAGACTCACTTCGCAGGAAACCTTTGATCGGCGATTCTTGATCTCAATCAGCTGAGACAATCGCCACTCCAGCCATCGAAATGCCACCCACCCCGCAGTCGAAGACCGCTCACCACTCAATACAATAGAGGCCCCTTGGTTGACAGCAATTCTTTCTTTCCACCAGCCAACTCCCCCAAACTCCTTAGATACTATTTCCAAGGACCCGGACTTGCCTATAAACTACCCCGGACCTAAGGCGGTCAGTAGCCGGCCTCTGTACCAAATACCATATACTTGGTCAATCTATGCTCAAGCATGCGACGTTGCTGCATTTCTAAATTTTTCCGCTGGGCTGGACGAAGAACCACCCCTCGAATTCGGCAGGATGCATCCAACTACTGGTCAGCTTCTGGGCTTACCCCTCCCATACATGCAAGCATACTCCCACACCTGAGCAGCACAGCGCCGTCGATCTCAGTGCATACGGGCAACGGGGAATGGGGAAAAGCCCATTGTTTGGGTTCAGGGGCAAGACCCCAGAAGCTCTTCAGTTTAACATGTTCGAAGTGGCTTTTCGGAGAAGGTTATGTCCTATCTTGAAGCAGATGAACTATGTTGAACGTTGCGGGGGTCCACGGGCGGAGCCCCCCAAGAAGCTCTTGGGTTTTAGACATGTTCAGCGCGTCCGGAGAGCTCTGTCGGTTATCTCCCAATCATGAAGCTGATGAACTAACTGCCCTGGCGGGTCCAGGGTTCGGACCCGTGGAAGCTCTTGAGTTAAATAGCATGTTGAGTGCCTTTCGGAGAGATCTCAGTAATACCTCATTATCTTGAAGCAATGAACTATAGAACCTACTGCCCCTGTGGGCGGGTGGGGCGGGTGGTCAAGATGACGGAACCACCCCGGAACCTCTCAATGTTGTAGTTTGATTGCCTTCGGAGAGATCTCAGTTATCTCATTATCTTGAAGCAGATGAAGAACTATAGACCTACTGCCCCCTGGCGGGTGGCTGGTGGTCACGATGACGGAAACTCCCGGAACCTCTCAATTTTAGTATGTTGTTAGTCCGGTCGGAGGAGATCCTCAGTTATCCTTCTCCATTATCTTGAATTATCCTGCCTGTGACAATAACAACAAAAATCCACAACGGTATTTTTTTTCTTTTTAATTTTTTAAAAAATTTAACACTCCCCCCTTGATCATCCTTATTTCCCCATTTAAATGTTCCCCCTCCCCTTGCCCCTCCATAGCAACGCCACTGCTTCCGATGGTGGGTCTAATTATAAGAGAGTGCAGCCAAGGTGACTCTAAGTAAACAGCTACCACCGTGCCCAGGGGCGCGTCTCCAGACCAGGTCACTCAAGTGACCCTGGCACGGCCGCGCAACTGAAATCATACCCTTTGCCCGGATTGACTTGCGCGCTGATGTTTCTCCTCACAAGAAGGGGCTAGAGCCCATCTAAAGGCCCTTTGAGCCTCCCTTTGACATCTGCAAGTCCTGGCCACCAATTCCAAATTGTCTTTCAGACAAATACGACAGGCTCCCGCCTTGCAGCCGGACGCCGCAAGATGTCGAACAGAGGCATGATAACGCTCCCCGGGGCATTTCATCCCCTAGCCCACATTAACAAAACAAGCACCTGTGTGTGAAGTATGTTATTAATTTTCGTTTTAACAACAATTATGTGGGTGCTTTTGGTTGCGTCTCACGCGTACCCTCCTTGCCTGAAGCTCTCGCAAGCATGCGTAGTAAGAAAGCTTGTTTTCTCATAGTAATCCGTTACAAATCAAGACTCAAGAACCATGGTAAGGCGGTTCATGCGGATCAGTGATTAATGAGGCTGTGGTTGTGTCTATTGTATAGTAAGTCATAACCATTTCTTAACATAACGCACACCCTCTATATATACCTGAAAGGCTTAATTACTTTATTTTAAGGTTTACTTTACTCAAACTAATCCACAGGTGCATGACAAAGTAATATATTAGGTGACAAAACAAAAACCGGCATTCTTTGCCTTTAAAAAAGAGGCATTAATGGTAAATACACGGTGTTTCATTGTTTTTTGGTAGGCCATTGTTGAAATATTAACGCCCTCTAGAGGCATGCAAGTAGACCATATTACATGATTTGGATCAAAATTAAGATATCTGTGACCGTCCCCCACGAACCCCAGTGTAAAATTCACCCCCATGGCCTCATTTTTCTGTGTTATTTAATATTTAAAGTACATAGCCTAAGCTTTCAATGATACTTTGTTTGACTTTGAGGATATCCTTAAGCTAAGTTACGGCCAGTTCAACACTGCCCACTTCGACTTCCTTGAAATGGAAAAATCGGCTTTTAAAGTTCAATACTAAAACGACTAATTTTCTAAACAATGCCTTAATGCTTTCTCCTTAACCACCACCATTTTCCATTCGCGATTTTCACAAAATTCACGACAACAATTTCATACTAACTTACGAAGCCCAAAAAGTTTCATAAATCTCTTTACTTTTTGCATAGTTTAATAAGCTCTACTATGCCCTTTAATTAACGTCCAAAATGGTTTGAAATTTACATGCTGTATTACATACTAAAGTTTTTTATTTTAAATCAAAGTAATTTTTTTATCATGCACTACTTTAGCAGTTAATGTTGTTGGAAAAGTTAAAACTCTTTTTTTAAATCTAATTAGTTTAAATTAATCCTATTAATTAAATGTGATAACGTTCGTTTTGGGCTAATACACGACACAGGCTCTGATGACACTCCGACAATGCCGGTCGTTCTTGTGACACTGTTGATCCTCCATGTCGTTCTTATCTATTACTTTTTTGAACTTTTCTTCTTTTATCCAATGACCATCCATTCATAATCTTGCCACACTGCGACTGCCATAGCTATTTTGTCAACCCCTTAAACCCCTTAGTTTAATTTTACTGTATATTAAGCATCAGGATGTGTTTAATTTTCAAAAGCACAGTACAAAATTTGACAACAGTTTGGTTGTGCAGAGAATATAAACCAAAAAGTAATACGATTTTTATCAAAACGCGCAACCTGTACTTTCTATCATGAAGATCTGTAGTATTTTAAATACACATACATGAAGTTTGGTTCATGTCTGACCCTCGCAGACATGTCGAAAACGACGAGATGAAGCACACATAAAAATATTAAATTACAAAATTTGAACCAAATGCAAGCAAATGTTGTAATAAAATTGCGAAGAATAAAATACCCAACACTGTATCGCCATTCATCCAATTGTATTAGAAAATTGAGCAACGCAAACACTCTAATAATCGTCTTAGTCCTGGCATCCATGCATGGACTGGTTTTGTTTACAAAAAAACTTGGGTACCTCGATATGCGATTTTACAAACACCTCTTCGTATCGCTATCCGCCCCAATAGAAATAGTTGCGTGCACACAGTGGCAGCGCTGTGTAGGGGAACGTACATTACTCCCACATTTTGGGCGACAAAACGCCTCCCAATTCTAACACCCGACGTCACGTGGTATAATTTCATCAACCAGATGGCTAGTTTTTACGGAGCTTAACAACCATCTGTTGTCTCCCAACCCGGTTATAAAATCGTTTGTAATTGTCAAACTTGCGTTGCCTTCTAAAAATAGCTTCTAAAAACCAGGGAAGTGGAATTCCCATCTAATTTGGTACCGATTTTCGTAGGGGTAAGCGTATTGTTGCCACATAGTGAATGGGGCGTCACTCTAGAGTCATTCTGATTTTACTTTCTCTTTTCGTGGATTTTCGTGAAAGGACACAACATTTCTGATATGACAGGGTCAGAAAACTGAGATGTTTTACAGCAGTTCCACGCTTGGATTGAAAGCTAAAGTTCGGTGAATGATTCTTAAGGTAACGATTATGATGACCTACCCATGAAAAATCTGAAATCCACATATGTTGACCTGAAACACATATTTTTGGCCTGTTTTGGTGATATGCCTTTCGGTGCGGACTTTACACTGGTTCGTCGTGGACGTCACATAGTCAAAAAAGGGCAGTAAGTGATATTGGCCGCCATTTTTAAAAAAAGCCGCCCTCACTCTTTACCCAAGGATGGGGATTTTTGCAGACAGAACTGATTTTGATAGCTTTATGTTAAGGTTTTCCAAAACTTAGTGGTCTCCAAACATCCCGGGGTGGGTGCAGGGTTGCGGTTATGGGCTCATGACCTAACAGCGTACGTTAACATGGTTAACTAAACATACTGTTCAAACGCAAAAAAGTGAGAACAAGCGTATGTTCTCATGAAACTTTTGCAGACTATTATCCTAGAGTACAGAGACCCATCGTCCTCGGGGCGTTTTATTTCTCTTTCTTCACTTTTTTCACTTTTTCTTTTTACCCATTTTCCCTTCTCCTTTCCCCTAGCCCAGGCGCGAGAAACGAACGATTGCTGCATTCGCACCCGATACAACAAAAGGGGAAGACGAAGCCGGTCCAATTCCTGATTTTTTCGATTAAAGGTTATCAGATGTGAAGAAATTCGAAGAAAATTCGACTTCTTGGTATCGGGATTCAAAAAGTACCCGAGGATTAGATCCCCTGTAACGGGAAAATTGTGCACGGATTTCTTTCCAAAAGGTTAACACTTTTCGAAGTCCGCCCCCAAAAATCCTGTGTATGGACCTACTTCCCCGTTTATTTCTTCTCCTTCTTTTCTGAAATTCTTCCTATAACCCTCCTTTCCATAGCTGTGTAGCAGGATTAATGACTGGACAAGCCCGCTGCGCCCGGTAAAACCGTCGCGTCAGGGGGAAATTCTCCCCTCCCCTCCCGGATGTCAGGCCAATGCCAAGCTGAAAACCGTAACTCACTTCTAAGGGCAATTTTGCCGAAAATAGGTACCAACTAGTGCATCTCCCCATAGTGGTGACCTTTGACCTTGTGTGTGACCCTTGACCACAGACTTGTTCTGTGACCAGGTCAGTAGTTCTACGCAATTGACTCTAGATGACCTGTGACCTTTTGGTCACTCTCAAACCCGATAAACAAACGTCAGCTTGTCCTCCCCTACCTCATTCTAAATATTAGACCCATTAGCCCCCCCCCCCGGGCACGTCCCTCTTGTAAGCTACTCGTAATGTAAGGCTGTTAAGACTCACTTTTTCAGCATCGTTGTCACCACCCAACACCCCATATTTTTTTTTAATACATTTCACCTCAAACCCATATTTTAACCAATATCACCCAAATACCCCTATTTTGGGGGAATATAAAATCGCACCAAAAACCCTATTTTGGGAAAATATTGCATACTTGTCACTCGGAACCAAAACCCCCTATTTTGGGTATTTGGCTATCTCTCACCCAAGGCCCCTACTATTTTCAGTCGTCTCTGTCCACCGAATGCCTTGAGTTTGGAATCACAGCCTAACACTCATATCCATTCCAAATGTGAGTGCCCCCCCCCCCCACCCGGTATCAGCCAAATGTCAAAGTATACGAAATGCATAGTCCGGACGTCAGACAGACAAATCTGTTTTTAGTAGTATATTAGAATCTTAGGATTTTTCGATACGAATCAATGATAAAATGGTCTTCACACAAGCTTCATTTAAGATTGCACGAGGCCCAGTTATTGAAATGCGAATAAAAATTAAAATGGAGATCTTTATTCATTAGTGAAAACTATCAAAATGAAAAATGATTTTGGTACCGTAATATTAAATATGAGCAATAAATGTAGACGACAAGTGTTTCCGGATATTTGATTGATAATATATAACATAACAACTACTAGTACTTTACGTTTTTGATTAGAGTTGCAATAAATGCATCACATCATAAAGTCAAACTAAAACATTAAAAATAAAAACCGAGAAATCGGGGGGGGAAAAAAAAACCCTTGAGAAGGCCAACACCTGGGCCTGAAGCCGGGTGTTTCGAAGAACCAGACCTCGAACCAGACGACCCCAGAGCTCGAAATCAGACAACCCGGAAGTGAATTCACTTCCGGTCTGGGTTTCGAGGTCTGGTCTTTTGAAACACCCGGGGGATGTTCCGAAAGACCAGACCTCGAAACACCAACCTCGAACAACCAGACCCGGAAGTGAATTTACTTCCGGGTTGGTTTTTCGAGGTCTGGTGTTTCGAGGTCTGCTGTGTCGAGAGACACCCCCCGGTGTTTTGAAACACCCGACCGCGCAACAACCAGAACCCGGAAGTGAATTCACTTCAGGGTCTGAGGTCTGTTGTTTCGAGGTCTGTGTTTCGACCCACCCTGGGGATGTCCGAACACCAGACCTCGAAACAAATACCTCGGAAACACCAGAACCTCGAAACAACCAGACCCTTGAAACACCAGACCCGGAAGTAAATTCACTTGAAACTTTAATATTTGGTTTTTAACATTTTTAGTGTAAATTGCGTGCACACGCCTCTATATTCGTACTACTTTTAGAAGAAAATCGCAACTTTAACACGTTGAAGTGTTAAAAATGTGTGTATCCTGCTGAGTAACACTTTTTTTAAGAGCTTTGAATTACACACAACCCCCCGACCCTTTTGAAATGCAAGTCCGCAAGACCCCTTAGTTTTATAACATAATCTGCACTTCCTCAGCTTGATTAGAGGAAAATCAGTTTCCACAACCCGATTTACTTCCCTTAAACAGTTTCTAAAAACAAAGACCCTTATTCAACGTATT
Source organism: Ophioderma brevispina (assembly GCA_023653785.1). Classification (NCBI taxonomy): domain Eukaryota; kingdom Metazoa; phylum Echinodermata; class Ophiuroidea; order Amphilepidida; family Ophiodermatidae; genus Ophioderma; species Ophioderma brevispina. The sequence continues at coordinate 5,437 of JAMKCH010002622.1, read as the reverse complement.
CAGTTCTCTAGAGACCGCAAGTTTCAGGTTAACGTCAGTCGCCCCAGCCCCCGCCCCCCCCGCCCCATTTCATATCAGGCAGAAGTTCATATCAGCAGAACCCCATTCCCCTCCCAATTCCGCTCCCCATTCCCCTTCCCCATTCCCCCTCTCCCGTCCCCCTCACTCCCCATTCCCCTTCTTCCACATTCCACTTCCCCCTTCCCCATTCCCCTTCTCTCCTCTCCTCCCTCCCCGCCCCTTACCTTCCCGTCTTCCCTTCCCTCCCCATTTCCCCCTCCCCTCCATCCCATTCCTTAATAATACTTATTATAGTATATTTGGCAACTATTATTATATTTAATAATAATAACTCAATGCTTAAGCAATTTGGCCGAACATAGCTCGAAACTTTTTTGTGGACCTATACATGAAACAAAGAAATGAATGCTGAGATTTATTTCTCTCACATTTGCAAATTTTACAACAATCTTACAAAGCAAAAGCGTGTGTAACATGTGCATTCAAGCGAGCTTTTTGCGGTTGAACTTGGCCTGAATGCGAACTGAACCTGTGACAAGACTACGCGTATACTTAGACCCTCCTCACCTCGGTCCACGGTAATGAAAATGTAGCGATCGGTGAATTACACTAGACTATTCAACCCCTATCCGTCGGCGGCTACTCCCTACCTATTGTTAATTCCAGGAGCCCTGTGTACAGTAATTCGCGTTCTGTGGCCAAGTTGGTTTACATGGGCCTGTCCAGGGTGTGGTAACCCTAAAAGTTTTTTTTATTTAGCATATCTTTTAACTAAATTGCGCTCTAACCCAGAGACAGAGCCGGGACTGGGGTACAGTCCCTAGCGTATACGAATGGTGGAATATATCGATCGGTGTTGTAATAACAATACTTGATTTGCTCGTTACCAAAGGTACTAACCGCAAAGTCCTAAAGAGTGGTATGTGTTGGCGTCTGTCGTCCAGCTGTCGTCCTGGTTGCCAAGTCCGAATCTTATTGGCTAAATTGATTTCTGTCAATGTGAGTAGTTGATTGAAAATCAGTTCTACAGACCCCCGAATTTACTTCCCTTATATCAGTCTAAGAACACCTCGAACAACCAGACCTCGAAACACCAGACCCGATACGTAAATTCATCACTTCCGGGTCTGGTGTTTCGAGGTCTGGTGTTTCGAGGTCTGGTGTTTTTCGAGGTCTGTTGTTTCGAGTCTGGTGTTTTCGATACTCCCCCTTGTGTTTCGACCACCAGAACCTCGAAACAACAGAGCTCGACCCCTGAAGTGAATTCACTTCCGGGTCTGGTGCTGCGAGGAGGTCTGGTGTTTTCGGAAAGCACCCGGGGGGGATGTCTCGAAACATCAGACCTCGAAACAACCAGACCTCGAAAACCAACCCTCGAAACACCAACCCGGAACATAACTTCACTTCCGTGTCTGGTGGTTTCGAGGTCTGGTGTTTCTAGACATCCCCCCCCCGGTTGTTTCGAAAGACCGACGCTCGAACACCAGACCCGGAAGTGAATTCACTTCCGGGTCTGGTGTTTCGAGGTCTGGTGTTTCGAGGTCTGGTGTTTCGAGGTCTGGTCTTTCGAAACACCCGCCTGAGCCAACACAGTGTGGTGTGCGCGTGCGACAACCCCAGTGGTTGTCAACAGCCGCTCAGTTCCCAGGGCCCGTTTTAAATCCTGCGCAAAAAAATATACCGAAACAACTCACAACTGGTCTGGCTAAGTGTCTCTTACTCACATACGGCACGTCGAGAGACAGTGCGAGTATACTAGAACCGTGTGTTTTGACCAATGTTTGTGGCGGAGTACTTCCCCCGACCTCGGGGGAGATTGGAGACGTTTCCCTACCGGGGAGGGTCCACGGTTATGGGTTGAAGAGTCTAGTGTAATTTCAGTCGCCTATCGTTTTCATCACCGTGGACCCGAGGGAGGGTCTACTTTTCATTAATAATAGCCAATACAAATATTCATTGCACGTCAAAATGAAATTGCAACCAAAGTAAACACTCCAAATCCAAGAAATGTTTTTCACAAGAAAAGAGTAAAGAAGAAGCCCATTCTAAGTGCAATAATATCGAAGTGGCAGAGCAACTCAACTTACCAAAGCCATTTTAACAAAATCATCTTGGAAAGCTTTAGATGATCTACTTTATGAAGAGCCCCCTATCGAAGTAGGTGGAAATCCAGAGGAGCAGCTTGACAATCTGGAAGACCTGTCTACAAGAGACTCAAGGAAAGATTTGGGTTCAAACCAAAGTCCAGCAATTCCGGTCCTAAGAAGCCTCAGTAAATCACCAACAAAGAAAGATCACCAACAAACGAGACGCCTCAAGAAAGATACAAAGCTCCAGTTTAAGCAAGCTCTTCGGGAGGGTGACAAGACTAAAGCTGGAGACATGAAAAATGAATTTCATTTGTTAGACTTCACAACAAGATCCGCAAATTGGATCTGAAACATGAAGAAAAGCAAGGAACCAACAGAGCCCAGCATCAGTTTCGTGAAAACCCTCACCAATTTGCAAAGAAGCTTTTCAATAACAACCAAAACCGAGAAACATCTTTCAAGAAACAAACAGCAGAAAAACACTTCAAAGAAACTCTGAATGACAAGAAGAGGGATTATATAAGTACCACCCATTGAAGAATATGAAGAGACCACCAGCACCGCAGAATGCATTTAACACCAAACCATCAAGCCTCAAAGAGCTGGACTCCTATCTTCAAAAAGAAGAAACTAAGTTCCCCAAGTGCCAATAAGATACCGTACCTTGTCTACAAGGAATGTCCAAAGGCTACAAAAATCCTCCATGAAGTCATCTTCACATAATGGAGATCTGCTGTTATACCTATGAGCTGGAGAATTGGAGAAACAATTTTGATCTCCAAAGAGGAAAATACCAAACATCCCTCACTCTTCAGACCAAAAAAACGTTTAGAATGCCAGTGGAAATATTGGCATGGGAATTCTAGCTTTGTGACAATCAATATATTGACAAATCCATCCAGAAGGGATTCATGGAGAAGATCTCAGGATGTGTAGAGCACACTGAAGCACTCACAGAAATGCTCCTGAATGCAAAAAGGTATGGTAAACAAATAGTGACAACTTGGCTGGACTTGCAGAATGCCTACGGATCAGTCCCTCATAACCTCATCCAATTTGCTCTTGAATGGTACTATGTGCCTGCACATATGCGTAAGTCAGTGTTCAACTACTACGACGACCAGTTTATCAGAGTCAAGACCAAAGACTGGACCACAGACTGGATGCAGTGCCTTGTAGGAGTATTCCAAGGATGGCCCTTATCATGTACACTCTTCCTCGCAGTCTTCAACCTGTGTTTAGACCGTCTGGATGGATTGAAAGACCTTGGATATCACCTAAACTCTAACCTAACATCAACTGCTAAAGCATATGCAGATGATCTAACCTTATACAGCAAGAGACCCAGAAGGATGCCAGATGCTAATCACCTCAGTCGAATAATTCCTTACATGGACTCGCACAATGAAGGCAAAACCAGCAAAGTGTAAGGCCAATGCCATGAAGAAATTTATACCAGACAAAAAATGACACAAGAAGGTCATAATACTCTAGTAGCTCATGGTGGTTTTGTATGCAAAATATGTCCAGAGCTAAACTCTTCAGGAATCCACTAATTGAAGGTCGAGGAACAATATTGGTTGGTAACATAATTCCTACTGACACTGTAAAAATGATGAAATGGCCACGCCCATTTTGGGGGGGGGGGGTCATTCCCCCCTTTGAGCAAAGTACTACTGACTGTATCTACAGAACCGTTGGACCTAGGAGGTTGAAAAACCACTCAAAAATGCGGAATGGCCACATTATGGGGGGTCGGTAATACATTTGTATATCCAAAGTCAAATGTTTTTAAGATAATTGTCAAAAACCGATTTCAGCACGTTGTGCACTATACAATCATAAGGTTTTCATGCCAAAACAGGAAGGGAGTTCACCATACACCTTGGATTTTGCTCTAACTCTCCTCAGGGATAACACTAAATACACTAACTGCATTCCTATGTCCATGAAACAGGCAAAATATCAAAGATTTCCATGCCCTCTAAAAGTTGCCCCCCCCCCATGGTCCTCATGAAAGTCGCTAAAATTACCCAAACTGTAATATAGTAGGGATAGATACGTTATTATATCAAAATTATTTAAATTGATTTGTAATTTTGATTTCTTCACATTTGAATTTATGCATACAGATTACCAAGCCACATTTTAATTACATTTTAATACGGTATCTCCACCCTACCATGCGGCCCGTTGTGCGCAGTGGCGTAGCCATGACCGGGGGGGGGGGAGATCTAGAAGTATTTTCCGCTCCTGTACTGAGGTGGGTAATGAGTAATGTACGATGGGTGGGGACTAGGGGCTTTGGAGCTCCCGTAAGGTCCTCGGTTTTGCCATTTTAGAAGCTAAAAATTAGTGCTTAGAGAACAAATTTCCCCGTTTCCTCCTTCTTTTTCTTTCTCCCTTCCTCTGTCTCTTCTTCGCACATTCTTTCTTCTCTTATCCTTTGCCCATTTTCTTCTTCCCTCTTTTCTCTCTTCTTTCCCCTTTCTCTTCTTCCCTCCTTCTTTGTTTTTCTCTTGTTTTTTTTTCTAGGACCTGCCCATTTCTGGCTCCCCTTCCCAATTTATTGTTTTTGTGGGGGGGAGGGGCAGTTTGCCCCTGCCCTCCCCCATTGGCTACGCCACTGGTAGTGTGCCGTACAAAAATTGAATAATTTATCGACTTCTTTATTTGAAGCACCAAAGGGGGCCGCAACTTTTAGGGGTCATGAAATTTTAGCCTACTTCATGGGAACCAGCATGTAGCATTTACCCTTGCCATTAGGCCCTATAAAATGAAAAAAAAAACATTGCATGACGGGGCATTTTGACCCCTCCCAAAATGAAAACAAAAACATGAAAATGGTGATTATATCCCAGTCATGCCAGTTGAGACACAGATGATCAATAGCTCTGAGCAGTACAAAGGTCATGACTGATGTCGTATATATCACGGGGGATATTTCTTTACAAGACGGCCTTCAGGCCGCCTTGTTCTGTTTTTGATGGGTTCTTTCTTTCTTCTGATTCTTCTTCTTCTTTCTGGCAACACGTCAATTATTGCGTCTAGCTCAGCAATGCTTTGGCATATAGCGCCCAGACTTGCACCAAATGACCGCTGAGGCATCCCATTTATGACATATGACTTTGACCCCTGTCGGGGTCATCTAGGGGTCACAGGGGTCAAAACTGTGATTTTCTTTAAACTGTATCTCCTCCTACAGTTTACATTGCACGGTAACGTGACTCATGCATGAGAAGCAGCTTGGGCCCCTTCACAAAAGTTATGGGTCGAGAGGTCAATTTGGGGTCATTAAGGGGGCTTAATGTGAAAAATCTTCAAAA
>JAMKCH010002621.1:0-58672 GCA_023653785.1 Ophioderma brevispina | reverse complement strand
GCTGGCGTACAACCAATCGGCGTTCCGCTGAGCTTCAAGCGGCATGAACACTATGTACTGACCTGAAGATGTTACCTAAGGGCTGCTCAGTCTAGTACACTACAAAAGTATAATTGCCATACATTTTCCTTGTAACCGTATCTGTTTGAAGGCTCCGCCCGTAAACATTAATCGCTTGCTCGAAATATCTAACCGTAAATGCCAAGTGCATTTAACGGTTTAAAGACTTAAGGTACCAGAAATGGGCGGAAAGTTAACCAAAACATGACCGGTTAATTCCTGCTTTAAGCATCCTCAGTGAAACAAGTTAATCCGATCTGGGAGCAAGTCTTTTGCCAATGCAGTCGACTGCGAGAAATACTAATTTAGGGCATATCAAAGCATGAAAGTCCATCGTCGATTTTTTTCCTTTTTTCTGCAACGCAGGCCGCCGCTCATTTACACGCTTAGGGTCTCTATCCATCAACTGGCGCAGTTTGACGGATAGAGTTTCTCGATAAACTTCCCAGATGCAAAAGTGTATGTGGGATCACATTTTTTTTTTCAGACGTAAAATCCCTCACTTGGCAAGTTGGATTAGTCTATGTCTATTTAAAGCTCTGTATAAATGCCACACAAAATCCACTTTGCTTTTATTGTTAAAGACAGGCGGCGGATCAGGGAGGGGGCGCGCTCCCCCCAGTAATTCTGCAAATGTTGCAAAATCACCCATTTTGGCAAGTTTCATCCTTCAGCCCAGCCCCCGTAATTTTTGCACGTTTTTCAAATCCTGGATACGCCCCGAAAGATGAACTGATTGGGGATTTAGATATTTCCGACTGGCTCTGATCAAATGAGGAATAAGTCCCTGCAACTTGTTCCTGGGTTTGTAGCCTGGGTCCCATAATAACCGATTCACGATCTCAGCGGCGCAATGCATTATGGCTATTGTCAAAGGTCACGGTAGATAAAAATTACGTTACTTACAAGGTTACGTATGGCAGTACACGTTGCAAACCTACGATAGTTTGAGCGGCGATAATCGTCTCAACAATATGCATTATTTCTGGAGGTTTCTTATTACTATGGCAATATGCTCTCAAGTTACTCTCTATGACAGTTAATTTCTGGAAAGTTATGCATTAAAGGATTTTTTGAGAATCAGAGGCCTAAAAACATCGGGAAGAAAGGAACTTCAAGCTTTGTGTTATACTCGTGATTCATTGCCATCATGTTGATGTGAAGCCTGACGAAGTAGAGGAGGATTGTTTTTCTAGATCATTGCAGTATGCTGATTACTTATTGTTAATGAAAAGGATACCAGATCCCTTAAATGACTTAAAAAATGGTTGGATTGATGAAAAAGATGGTGTTCTCCAATGAGCACCCTGTGAGTGTACTCTCGCAATAAGCAGATTTAGAGAATAGAATATAGGATTTGTTGTTTTGCCTATTATCGTGTCAAATTGGATGGGGCCAAGTCCAATATCGTGAGTAGTGAATGCCGCGCAGCCCGGTATCCCTACGATAAAATATTGGACTGCCCATCTAAATACTCGTCTCATATAAGAATATAGCACACCAATTATATTGCTGTTTTGCTACTAAACCCCGCCCCGAATAAGAATGGCGATTAAATGAGGCCCCTTTTCCCAAGTGAACCTCGTCAACAATCAACAACTAATGGAAATCCTATATCAGAGACTATTATCAGACTATAAAGGGGCAAAGCGACTCCCTATTTTGAAAAGTAAGTGGGATCAATGAGATTTATTATCATCCTATCTCTGACACTTCAGCAGTGTGTTTTTTGAAGAGTAAATGCACACCCATCTCAGGCAATCAGGAGTGTACCACACACAGTATGGGTAGCAGTAGACAGAAGGGCCCAGTGGGAAAATTTACTGCATATTGCAGTTGCTATTCAGGTAAGTTAAATATCAAAACCACACAAGAAAAAACTTTACTCTTGAGTTTCATCTATAGGAACCCTAGTATAGATCATGTTTAAATTTTTCACATTATCTTGCTGTGTCAAAATTTACATCAATGATTTATTTCAGCTTCAATGTTTAACTAATTAATCGGGTATACATGTGTATGAATTATTAAACTGGGATGAGAGAATTTAAATAAAAATTAAATTAAAGCATTAGGTCATTACCGTGTAATGCACTTTACTTGTCCTGCAAATATCATTTAAATAGTTACTTTCTTAATGTGTTTCTCACTCTCTACAGGTTGGGATCGTCCTGCAACCACGTAGCTGCCCTAATCTTTAAGCTTGACTATGCTTTCATGAACGTGTATCAAAGAATCAGTTGCCATGTACATCAAAGGACTGTCAATGGAATTTTGGAAGGGAGGTGGCCGTTGCAGTTTTGGAAGGAAAGCCCATTTCAGAGATCCTGGTAAAGCCAAAGTATAAGTAGGTTTTAATATCAGTTATCAAAGTAAAATTCAATTCCACAAATAACAAGTTTGGATATTTTTTTACAGACTCATAAATTGTACTTAACACAATCTGGAGGTACTGACTTCAATCAAATTGGTGCGCCTATGTAGCTCTATAAAACGCTGTGAACCAAGTGTGGACACGAATAACATTGCATTTTGGTGAATAATCAATTCCTATAATACGTAATCAGTTGATCAATTATTTTATGTTTTAAATAATTCTAAATCAACATCAAAATACCAACAAGAGTATGTTAAATGTCTGTCATATTTGACATTAGGTTAAACACACAATTGGTCATATTAGGCCAAAGTCATCAATAAGTTTTTTGTTTGCCTTTAACCTTTCCATCCATAAAAAAAAAAAGTACTCCCTAATAAATCATTTTCCAATTGAAAGTGACCAAATAAAATGAAATTTTACTCCTCATATTAGATTATTTATATTGACCACACACAAAATTTTTTTTGCAAAATAAAATATATTACGGACCCTCCCACATGTTACGGAAACAAACAAATTATTTTGTTTGGCCTTACACACTATAGTTAATAATTAAAAACTGAACGGGGGTCATATTTTTCTGATTTTCAGGGCAGAAAAAGGCGAACAAACAAAACAAACACTGTGGCAAAAGAAAGAAACGGTTCAACCCTAGTCTTTAGTAGATCAAGACAGCACAGAAACTAAAAACTTAATAGATGCTATGGGATGTATCCAAGCTGCAAAAGATCAACGGTGTTCACATATCTTGAATGTGAGCTCAAAGATCCAGACATGTTTTGCCACCTCACATGGATTTTATTTAGGTGAAGTAGGTGCAATTGGTGAAACAAGTTGTAGTGGCTCCTTGAGGAGCTTAACAAGCTGAGAAAAAGGGAAATTATCGATGAAGACTTATCATCTTTGCCAAATTTACTGTGATGATATTGTTGCAATCGAGGAAGAAACTCACCCATGGACAAGCTGAAAATACAGACGGGCACGCAATATCTATCGGGGTTTGATCACAGCATCTAACTAGAGTCCGGGAGGATCGTGTGATCGCGGAGAAAATGGAAAGGTTATGCGCGGGGGGTGGGGATTTTGCCCTTCCGCGCGGATTTTCCGTTTGCGCGCGGAAACAGAGCGATTTTCGTATTTTTTCTACCGAAAAAAAGGTCATTGACTTCTTGCCCGACTGTTTTCTTCACATTCAAAATGTGATTGGCAAGGAAATCGTTTTGGTCGGAAAGTTGATAATTTAATGATCGCAACAAGGCGGTCAAATGCAACTCTGATGATCATGATCAGGGTTGCATTTGTGCCTGTGATTCAAGCACAATTTTTAATAGTTATCCGTGTTACTTGGGTATTGTGTAGACCAACTATGGATATGTCGTAGAGATTTTAGAGATGAAAGGCTCACAGTTGTACCAGTGATCAAAATGGGCCGTCATTTTATTCATCCTTGATTGCACACTTACTCGATTGTATATATCCCTTGACGTTTGGTACTCATGTGTCTTCATGCATCGCGGGTTGTTCTAAAGTCAAAACTTGTGCGCGTTCTCTTGAAAGGTTTTAAGAATCACAATAACTCATAGGTCCGGGCAGCAACCTGATCACAAAGTTGGACGAACAAACCGATAAAATAAATAAACATGCCGCACCCTTACTAATTGTCCATATATACCTGTCCCTACAACACCGATGAGGGTTCACCCCCCAAGAACGAAAATTCCATAAGATAGTTTGAAACTATACTTTCTTTTATGACATTTCCGCTCATGACCACACTTTTAAAAGTGATAAATTGATTACCCTCGTGTAATTTCGGTTCGCAAATTTCATCCAGTTAAGATTCTAAAAACTTCACTGTTTTATTTAGCTTCCATTGTATCAAATTTCGCCGCCAGAGACCACGTGCGCGTGCAGTTGCCCCCTCATGCAGACGGCCATTACCGTTACGCTATATTCATGAAAATGACATATCCTAGCAAATTCAAACACACACGATTTATTGGGACTTCAAATCTAGGTTTGTTATTCTTAAATTATTAGTTAATAAATGATCGCTTAATTAACGTTGTTTATTACTTGTTTACTTGCAATGGTCGCCCCCCCGATTACATATGATGGAAATGTTGTTTACCTGTAAATTATTTGGATTATCATTTAATTACTGTGGGTAAGGTAAAGTTGATTTTTGTAAATACTCAAATCGGATAAGAACATAAAAGCGCTAAACATATGCCTTCAGAAATTCAATTAAAAAATATTTTTCTTCCACCTTTTGATGGTATATGGGATTCTATCAATTCGTAGCTGCACACATAGATCAGTGAGCTGCACGCTTTACAACTTGGTTGCCGTTCGTCAAAAGTCGTTTATACTGTGCTGCTAAAATCTATCGACGTACATTCATTGATCTGTACATAGCAGTCAATGCAATCGCGTTGCAATAGTTAATCGTTATAAAGAGGTCGCGTAGGGAATTATCGGCTTGGGATCACGGATTATCGGCGCATTTTCCATATCCTCATCAACAGATCGATTGATTTATTTACACTTATGCAGCAAAGATAGGTTGTCTACTAAGACCCTTTAGGTGCGTAATACGCCGATTTGGCACATTTTCAGCGGCGGATGGGTGTGCTCGAAAATCTGATTTTTTGGTGAGTCGAAAAACGAGGATTTGCCACGTTAAATCCGCGCTCTGAATCGGTTTTCTAAACGCGGTTCCCGACCCTCCATCTAGCCTGAGTCTGTGCTTATTCGCATATAAAATTGATTGACCAAAAGCAAACAAAGAAAGATCCCGTTCCGATTATAAATGGCTCATTGGATACGAGAACGTTGACCCAACTTACCAACTTGAAATATGGAAGGCTGACGGAGCCAGTCGCTGGTGAAGCTTATGAACTTATTCTATGCAAATGGCACCAAAATGTGAGTGTCAAAGTGTGAAATTGTGACAGGAACAAGCCTTTTTATGTGCCTCCCAGATGGCACTTGTTATGTGTGATGTTGTGGTGAGGGTTTACTTGAAATCAAATGACCCCGCACAATAGCACTGGACCCACCTTTGTCCAGCAATATGGATGCATTGACAGTGCGCCGCACGAAATCGCAGAGATGAGTGTCACGACACAGGTTTGTCCCATGTTCATCAAAGTTGAAGTCGAACACCAATATTTCAAATCCATGTCAGTTGGGAGTACTGGTCAAGTTGGTGTGACACTTTTTTTGTTTATACAAATTGAGGCTTCCACTTGGAAAGGATTGAATTCAGCCAGACTTTGTGGTCTAATGCAGTTGATGTGGCAGAACGGTTCTTGTAAAGAATATCCTTGCCCCAAGTAATAGTGAAACGTGTGAAACTAGCATGCAAGTGCTGCCTACATGGAACATCCAACACAAATAGTCAGCTGATGTTCAGTCCACTCACTACACCAATTGCCATTGTTAGCGATTCATAATCTACAGATACCTGATACCCAGTCCATCTCCGGGACAAAGGAAGCTTGTCCAATCAAGCTGCCCTTAGCAGACCACGCCTGGCCCTTCAAACAGAAGGAAAAGAAAAAAAGAAATGCACAGTGTGCACGCGTGGAAAACCTGTCTATCCTTTGCACCACTTGTGAAAAGACATGCAATGATTTAGAAGAAATACAAGACGATGAGATAGCATAGGCTGCGACAAGTGCGCTGGTGGTTTCACTGGAAATGTCAGAAAATTTCACAGTCTGTAACTGATGATGAATGGTTTTGCACTATTTGTAGACAACGGGCCGTATTCGGCTATAATCAGAGGGTGTTTTTGAACTCAATCCCATGATGCATGCCAGAGACATTTCATACCCATGCTCAAAATTCCCTACTACTAACACTTTGTGGGCTAAATGAGCATTCCAAGTCAGGGTTTTTATGTGTTAAGAATAGGATTTTTATTGGATCACATAACCATATTAAGGTGATTTCCCAAAACTGGTGTATTCGGTTGGATTTACTCAAAACACCCTCTGGGCTATAATATTACGTGCACGAGAACAATATTTATGTCAGACAATGACTTCCTCGGGGGGGGGGTGGGTGGGTGGGTGCAAGCAACAGAACTCTTTAACTATTAAACAGAAGTTTGTACTAGCAGACTGTACTATTGTCAAAATACACCTCCTATCGACCCATCTCAATATATGGGCCCCATCAGACCATGTCCCTAAAATGAAGTCCAAACCCCACCGAAAAATTAGAGAAACCCTGCTGTTATACTGGTCTCATATTGACCCATATTTCTTTTGTGTCAATAATATGATGGAGAGACAAAATGTTATTTTTCACATTCAGTGTGTCTATCTAACTTCCAAGTCAATCATGTATGTGACTTTTTACCATACTATACATTTTACATCTGAAACCTCGTCATAAAAAATAGTTGCTCCAAAAATATTTTTTGACCTGACGCAGAGACGAAAATATTACTCAACATTTCCATTTCATCATGCTTTATTCTATGTGGGAAGATTCTTTTAGGTATTCTTTATACAAATTACACATGGACCTCAAGGTTTTTATTTTTTGTTATCACAAGTTTTTTATAAACATTTTGATGTACATATAGTTTCATGTTTAATCACGTTCAGGCGTTGCTTTAAAATAATAACTGTGCAAAATAGAAAGCAAACACACTTGTCATTTTGTTGATTACTTTATTACACTATACCGGTGGAACCTCATTACTACAAGCTCTGATGATGCAAAACAATGATACAAGGTAATTTTGAGGTCCCCAGATCTCACTTTCACATGTTAAATGAGTTGAATAATACAACTCCTGATACTACTTGTAAGTTTAGATTTAAAAGGTACTGCAAAAAAAAATGTCCCAACAACTCTTGTATTGCAGTTCCCCTGTGTAATTAGAGTGGTTTAGTTGATAAATAAGTTAAAGACACCATTTCATTACTGCCTATTATCTTATGGTATTCAAGTTCACAGAAGAATACTCAAGATTGTTTATTTGACAAGATCTGGCTACAAATTCACTAATGCACTCATCAAATATGGACAATGGGCTCAACTTGTATGATCATGCTGATTGGCAGAGTGTTATCCAAAATTTGAAAGTCTTTCTTCCCTGTTGATTGCTCGCTCCCATGGATACGAAGTTGGCTACCACTGTATCGTCTTAACATTCTTTCGAGTCATTTGCCTTTGCCTTTGCTGCTGGTGGTATTTCGAGAGTTGCATGATGTAACATGAGATCTTCCTGAATTGGAAACCACAGTTTGCCATTATACATTGCCTGGCTCAATCAAGATAGAATCTGCTCTTCCTTGTAATAAATACATCGGATGCCCTTCCTCCATATGCCTTGGAGGTAAAAGAGATGTGGCCATTAGGGGTATTCCACTAGAACTTTGATGTTATTATGTTCTTGAGTCGGCGCCATGTTAATGTTGTAAACTCAGTGAACATGGTCTTTCAATAAATATTTCCGTACAGTCTATAATACATCGGAGTTTTTTACAGCGGGCCTAAATGCTTTTTGGCATTGTTTAAGTGATGCTGATCTATTGGGCCCAACCATAAGTGGCTTCAAAGCTCGCCAGGAACCTTACCCAAGTTGTAATAATTTCTGAACAAGTGCTTGGTAGTACACCAAATAGCCCATAGCAAGTTAAAACTTAATTGTGAGATCATCAACACCATTAAGAATTCGTCCTTTGAATTCAACGTTTCTCTTTGTACCAGATTTTTTTGGTGTCTCTTGAAATTTCGAGCACCTGTTCCTCTTCGTTGACCGCCTTTCCAATAACACATTTTGTTGGCGTGTGGTTCTAAATAAGAGTGCATGTCATCGAAGGCCTGTTCTTGAGCAAAGCCTGTGCAGTGGTTATGTCAAGTCTTTTTTAATGTTTTCTTCACCAAAAAACTTTTTTGAAGTGGGTTTTTGGTGTTTTTTTCTCTTTTTTTGTATAATTCATTTCGAAGTCCTCACTCTATGCTTGAGTATACTGATACCCAATCTGTTTGTACAAACAATCCATTACAATCACTCCAGCGCTTGCAGTCACATGTTATTTAAACTGTATAATCATGATCATGATGTACTTTCATAGCAGGGAGTCACTGGTGGAGAAACTTGGCTTGTTTTTGTTTTCTTCGGGGTGGAACATATTCGCCGTGGGAGTGGAGGCGCACGTCTGGTGTGACATTGGGGCTGTAGGCCTATATCCAAGTTGAGTGTTGGGATCAGGGTGCGTAGCTGTCGGCTTTCCATCTACAAAGTGGGCTCCACCATACTGCGTTCATATGATTTGTTTTCCCAATTCTTGCCAATCTTTTATTTTTCAGATTTATCAATTTATTCCCCCTTACTTCGGCCTTCTGGATCCCTAAGTTGAGTAGGGAATGGGTACAGTACAAACAGGCGGTGGACAATCACACCTGCCTAGACCATTGCGCATTCCATGCTTAATTACAAGTCTGTCATTTTCCAGCGCTCAATTTGCAGTTCTCCATGCACAGTTTATACACGAAACATAACCTCATGGTTCCTGAAAATGAAAAAAAAAGAAACAAAACACAATTAATAATCAAAATATAACCCGATGTCATGGTACAACTATAGACAAACCTAATAGTGACCCACACTATCAAGATTTCACTTTTGGTCAATCAGAATTTTGTGTCTCTCCAACTAAGTTCATAAAAATGAATACTTGGGCCAAACAACCATATGTTTCAAGATTTTGGTGCTATACAATTTTGTGTTAACGAGGTTCCACTGACTTTAATAGTTTATAGGGAAAAAACAGATTTTTATTCTTAAGTTAAGGGATTTTCTATCCATTGATGTTAACAATTATCAGCAGGCCGGGTCCCCTCAGCAGGTTGCAACATACATGCACCCTCATGTCAGTGCAAGACTACATGTGAATCCAGGTCTGTACAGACAGGCTACAGCAAGAACTCACTGTTGAGTAAAAACAGTTGCATTTCACCCAAGTAAAAGCTCTTTTTATAAAAAATATACATCCAGACCCCATAGATATTTTTAATTATATACAGAAACAACTAGAATAAATGTTTAAAATCATAAAGTTTGCGTGTGTATAATAAAAAAATGTTTCAACTTACATTGTTTTACCGGCAGTAAGGTTCTGAATTTGGCACTCCAGAGTCCGCAATTTTGTCAAAATTTGGAGCTTAAAACACTGTAAACTCGTCAATATTGAGATAAAAATGCGAAGAATATGTTATAATATGAATTAGAAGTAAATAGCAATAACTAAGTTTTTTTTAAAAATAATGAAAAAGTAGCTAAATACGGCAAAAATCTTTGTTCTAATATGGCTGGTACGGTTTGTTTATCTTCCGTGACCCCATCGCTAGACAAAGGTCACGCATGTGCAGATGTAATATTGAATCGGCTTATTGTATTACATCCTGTTAGGCCAAGAAAAAAACAAGTTTGTCTCAGAAGACTGAAGACCGTGCACATTTTATTTAAAATTGGTCTTTTAGTGCATTATTTGTTTCTTTTTTTTAATATAAGCTTGACGCTAAATGGCCCTATATTACATACTCCTGTTATCCCCCATGCATTTGCATTTTTTACATTTCTTCTGAGGGGTATAGTAGTTTTTTTTGGGGGGGGGGTAAGAGGGTTGAGAAAGAAGGAGGGACTGGGTGTTATAAAATCTAGACAAAAATATTCATACCACCTGTTTCAAGGACCAAGTGCTGAGAAATAAAGAAGGGAGCGGGTGGGGTAAGATCGGGAGTGGTAATTTTCTATTTTAGGGACTAGTTTTATTATTTTGATTGCATAAGTGCAGTTTAGTGGAGTATACGCTCAATATTCTGTAACATTAGCCATTAAAACACCTCTAAAATAGGAAATTGTCATAAAAATAACAATGAAAGGGTGACGTATGGTATAACAATTTCAGCCATTAGGCCCTAGCCCCCAACTATTATGCCGTTTATTCCATATTTTAATCTATATGTGAATGGGACATGCCATCACATGGCAATTTAATTGGCTGGAAATGGGCCTGGGAAATGGGCTTCCTGCACCTAGTGTATAGCAGTGCGGCATCAGTAAGAGCATGATACTACTGCCTGGCGACATTCATATGTATATATATGTAGCAGTTTCTTTTTCAGTGAGTTAGGGGGTCAATGACATCCTCTATTTGATGAAGCTCTATTTGCCAGAAATATGACAGTTTTATTAGAACTTTGTGCTAGGTTCATAATCCTCCATAATCCCCCCCCCCCCAGCTAGGTGGAACACATTATTTATTGATTTACTGACTACTTCTTTGTTTTCATACAGGTTTTAATAGCATCAAAATGGTGTACAGAATAACAACTGTACTGTTTTCATATATCGCCATGGTGATGGTGAGGGCACAGCAAACTCCCATTGAACCCAGTGAGCCTTGTTTATATGCAGGTAAATTGTTTTAAATTATGTTCAATTAGAAAAGATTGCAATATGCTACTGCAATGATATATAACAAAAATGACTAGAAGTTAAGCCAAAGTTAAAAACTCTCTGTGGAGGTTAATTGGCAGAAAAGGATAGTTTCCTTGTCAGAAATCTATTGGTTTTTTAGTCACTGATGCTAACCAATACCTATTTTAATAAACTCTGGTTTGGTCCAAGACACCCATATCTACCATGAACCTATTCTTTGGTCATAAACTTAGAATTGATTGATTGATTGAATAATGGGTTGTTTTACAATCAGGGTACCTCTTGGCTGAACACTACAATGTGACCCATAAAAAACAACATCTGTACTTTTTCATAAATTGTACTATGCCAACTTAAAGACCACCAACAACACTACCTACAGCTGCAAATAAACCATTTGAAATGCTTGATGACTAACAAAAATATGTACATATGTATGGAAAATGCTTAAAATCACCGTCTCATTTGATGTAGGCTATTATTTGAGTAGATTCAGCATTGCCTTAAAGAACATTTAGGACAACTTTCAACTTCAGGAATGAACATTTGAGCAAGGTATTAAATATCCCAGAAATCGTTAAAAGAATGTGACCATTTGGTAACAAGTGTCACCCAATTTGAAAATTAGTGGTAAATTCCTTCAAAAAAAATGTCCTCTCCGAATTTAAGCTAATAACGCTTAAACTAACTTGACAGATGGATTTTGGTATTTGCTTGTCAAAACTCTAGTTTTATGTTTCTATACACATTTGTAGTAACATGACATTGATGGCTACCCATTAATTTTCCTGTATGCACATTAGTCAACTGTTAGAAGTCAGGTTTCTGTCAAAATCTGCCTTTCCGAAAACAGAAGTTTCACTAACCATAAAAATTGTTCTTGACATCCTCACAGAACCTCCAAATTGTTGGGAAACTACTGTTTTGATTTATCTACCATAACAAAAACAAAAATTAATACTGAAAATACAGCACTTTGTTTTTTCACCCACATGTAGAAATAATGATGTTTTCCCGCAAATCTTGTCCTCTCCGAAAAAATGTAACATTTCCATCAATCATAAAAATTGTTCACTACGATGCGACGCCTCCAAATTTTGGAATTATCTTCTTGGCTTGCCTACAAGCAAAACATCACTATTTGAATAATAATCATGACACTTCATTTTTCACCCCAAATGAGACAGTCGAGGTACCCCCTGATTGTAACCACCCTTATCAGAAATTTTCTCTTTTGGAAAATCAACTGTTTGTATCAGTGTTCGAAATACAAATGAAAAGGTCCTCACCTGTTTACATGCCAGTTTTCCTCTTGGAAAATACCATTAGATCATACTCAATAATTTTAAACCACCAAAACCAATAAGGATGAGAGTTCTTGCCTTATTTGTTCAGATGTAATTGCTCAATTTTAGCACATTATGGCTAAATTTACATGCATATGTGCAGGTAAGTAGTGAAAGCTCACATGCACAGGCAGCCACAAAGTTGCATGCATTTGTGCATGAGTCACTTGGTTTTTAAACCCTGTTTGTATTAACGTAAGTGTACGGTACTTGTAGCAGAAATGTGAAGTTTTAGCCGGCGATGAGTTGATTATTTCTACGCGAGTCCACACGGATTCATGCTGTAGTTAATTTATTTGAGGTCTCCTGTGCAAGTCCCTCGTCTCACAGACTCGCGGCAAAATTTTACCCCTGTGATGTTGATTATTGGTGGTTTTATCTGGGTGAGGTCAAAGTGTTTTTTCAGAACTAATAAGCCTGGATGTCAATGCACTAAATAAAGAAAATAATATTTATATGCGTGTCACTCTCTCCCTTCCAAGATTGTGGAGTTGAAGTCATTTCCTTAACACCTAAGAATCCTGACAGTCCTCAAAAGTACCAAATTTTATCCAAGATCGATGGCAGCATCTACATCGGTGGGTTACAAGAATTCATCAAAATTGATCCAGCTTGTAATGGGACTGAAGAAGATCCATGGATGCAGGTAACTTGGTTTTGTCTTGTAATAACTGTTTTTATTTAGCATTGCAGTGAACAGTTCCTGTGTCGAGTTCAGTCAGCCAGCTAGCTAAATTCCTACAAGTGTCTCTTTTTTCCTTTTTTTTTCAATCAGGTTGAAAGTAAATTCCACATGCCTATGTTTGCATGCTACATAACACAATGCCTTTGTAGGCCACAACTAATAACTAGAGGGTATTTTGAAATATTGAGAGGGGTTAGAGAGACTGCCCCTTTTTGACCCCTAAATGACTTTGGATTCAAAATCTGTGAACACCCTATATGGCCAGGCACCTGACGATCATTCTGACCAAAATGTCATCAATAGCACAGACGAAAACGTGGGAGAAAAGAAGAAGAGCAAAAAGGGTGTTAGCGTGATATTGACCGCAATTGAACAGAGTGCCCCCCATGGTCAAACTGTGTACACCACATTTGCAGCTTGGGTAAAGTGGGTTCATTGACCAATTCGGTGCAATCGGCCCAAGCGTTGACAAAGAAGGCAGTTAAGTTAGAAGAAGAAGCAGAAGTCTGGAAATCGAGAAAGAAATGACAGCTAGTCGGGTGTCTGCTAAAGCCTGACTTAAGTGATTATAGCAGAGACAAGCAAATCCCGGGAGTCACCTATAATCTATAAATGCTATTAGTGCAGTTGATTTTGAAATATGATAAGTCTACTCTATTTTAAGAATTGGCCTTTTTAGATAAAATGAAAGAACATTCTAAACAACTTAAACTCCATGGGAGCAAAGAGAGAAAGGATAGATGTTGCATAAGGACATTGGTTACGATATCGGCGAAGTAGTAAAATGATTTCTGCGCAGTTATGTCTAATTATACCTTTCAATTACTAGGATATGTCAAGTGCAAAAGTTGAATTGGATTGAAAATAATAAAATGTCATACAATTTCTTTTCCTAAATATCAGTGACCAGTAGAGAGTAGATGACTCATGCGCAGGACTCGAGCACATTAATGTAGCACTGTCGATATATCCAGAAATCCCCCGGTATGCCGAGGATAAAGCACTTTTTATCTGAACAGTACAGAGCAATGTTACTCCACCACAGTTGAAACAGATTTCAGGTCCTCATCACCCGATTAAGATGGAGCTATTTTTCTTTTCATGACGCAAAGCAACAAGATACTTGTCCTCTTTCACGAATAAATAAACCTTAGGCCTTACTGTGTGTTCATTTAACTTTGACGTAGATGTCATCATTTACGTAAAGGAAACAACGAGAAAAAAATTCATGAAAGAAGGTTTGGCAGACTGTGACCGAACATCTTTGTGCAGAAACCAAACTGAACTTACCGTAACTTGTACGTAACCCCATTTCTATTCAATTACCGGGTTTGTTAGCATAGGTCGCTGGACCCTTTTGGTATTTTGCCAAGTACATGGTTGTGGTATGGTGGAATAAAATTGAGGTCCAGCAATAAGTTCTGGTTCTTGGTTTGCACAGAAGATGTTAGGTCAAGCTTACAAGCAAACATATCCACATAGTTCTGGGAACCAGAACCAGAGGTCACCATTATCTTTTACACTACTCTTTGGTATTGCCATGAGTTCCTTCCGGCACTATTAAGAGTCACTGGCACATTAGCAGTGAAAAATAGTGCGCCTCAAGGATTTTTTCAAAATCGATATTTTTGCATGGTGTAAAGCTTTTAACAGACGTGGTCCAAAAAAAACGAGTTTACACTTTTCGCCTGCAAAATTTCTCCAAAAGTGGGTAGACATATCAAATAGTTTGAAGGTACTTTAGTAACTATAATATCTTGTTTGAAACCTGGTGAAACCGGCATTGAAACAATAGCTTTGATGTGAAATGACCAAAAATGGCCACACCATCTAGAGAAATATGGTCAAAAACACTTTGCACACACGGCAGTCTCTGGCACTCTGTTGGCAGGTCACAAATTATATTCCAAGATTTGATACACACATTGACAATGCACCCCGTTATCATGGACTGGTATTTATAATTAACCACAAAGGTTTAAGAATAAGGACACCTCAAAATTATTTTAAGTTCTCTTATAAATGAAAAAAACCGATACAATATTTCTTATTTATGATCTTGTCCCAAACCATGCAAACTTCGAAAATGTACAAGCATGGTCTCGATCAGTCATGGCGAGAAAAAAAAAAACAAAAACATGATGTATCTTTCAATTGAAAATCCTCCCCAATTCAATAAACTTAATTATTATGTAATAGATGTCAAAGTTCAGTTTTCGGTTAGATATTCTTTCATCATTTTCAAACTGTTGGGAAACACTTCACACAAACTCGAAGGATGGTCAATAGTTTGTTAAGTGAGTAGCTCCAGTTAACGCAATGGTATTGATTTCTGTTCATTATAATGGTTTTCACAATTAGGACTTACATGTGTGCAAAGTGGGGTTTTGACATTTTTCGCTTTTGGCCGCCATTTTGTTATTTGAGCTTCTGTTTTTGAACGCCGTTTTCACCAGGCTTATAACAAGATACTTGTAATTAATAAAATATCTTTTTAAATACCCAGAGATATGTCCCACCCACTTTGAGAGGTGAGCTTGTTTTGGAACGCCGTTGTCACAAGGTATAACAAGATCTTTATAAATATCTTTTAAATACTGTGATATGTCCCCACTTTTCAGAGATTTGCAGATATAAAAGTGTAAACCTTTTTTTGGACCACCTGGTATACAAAAAGCCCTTCACCGAAATGAAGACCAAATCAGGTCCTTATGGGTAAACGGAACGATTTTGTAATTTAACGGCGACGCGAAATTCAGCTACGACGAACGAAAAATGGCGTTGAACACAAGAACATGCACTCCGTATGCACGTTTATCAGGGAGGTAATAACATAGAAACTGGGTGTGGCCATGGCCCACCCAGTTAAATTATGTGGCCCACCCAGTAAATTCAGTCTGCCCATGACCCAAAATGGCCCCCCAGTTAATTATTTTGACCCACCCGTAAATATCTGCCCAAAAATATATTTATGAATTTAAGTATTTCAGGTTAATATTAATGAATGCTAATAAAATATAGGCAGTGTGTGACTCTACGCAAAACATTATGATATTCAGGGTAGTTGGAGTGAAAAAACGTTTACTAAAGGCCAATACTAAAAAATGAAGATTACCATCTTTAAAGGACACAAGACAGGAAGGTAGTTATGTGTTCGCTATTGTAATGGATTGGGATGTGGTGAAAGTCCTGCGTGTGGGTATAATGATGATTTAGCATGATTTTTTGCAAATTTTTTCCCGGACAAAATGTCAGGAGGGGGCAAACTGCCCCCCCCCTGCCCCCCGCCTGGTACGCCATGAAGGAACACTAACCATTTGCCCACATACAAGTCAAAATTAAAATGTAAGTGGGTTGCAGTAGTAAGCTCAAAAACCCAAAAGCAACGGCACTTTTGTAAATTGTTTATTTTAGATCATACCAAACGTAAGTCAAAAACTAGTTGTAAATCTGTTTACGTATAATTATTAAATTATAAACAAAAAAATATGATTTTGGATGTCACCGTATTAAAAAGTAATAATATCTCGTCATGGAGTGCAACAAAGTCGTAACTGACATTTCGGCGAAATTGAGTTCTTTATATATATGAAAAAAGTAGTATTACGCATAATTTGATATACATTTCAGTGACAGTTCATTTATTGCAGATTTATAACCTAAATAGGTCTTAATTTAGGTGTAGTAGATCGACTTTGTTGCCACTCAACATTGAAGTTCGTTGAGTTGCAACCAAATACGACACGCGAAAATAGTATGTACTCTACGACATTTATTTTCTTGTAAACGATGGTTTTTAAGAAACGTGTATAAGAATGAAAAAATCCCCAAATATTTGAGACAAAAGCAATTTCATTTTTTACCCAAATTATGCAAATGTATGCTACTTTCGGCACAAAAAACTTAAAACATATCAAAATGTAGTAACGACCTTTTTCCACTTATATTAATCAGTACTAATTAATTTACAAAAGTAAAGAATAAGCATAAATTTAACATAATTTACAGTATAAGGGCTCAATGTGCAGGGTTATTAGGCTAATTAGGCATAATTAGAGTTAGATTGATTTGTTGCCGACAAGGAAATCATGTGTAGTTACGCCATTTTATTAGCCAATTACTTCTAATTAGGCACCTTAACTGGGAAATGAAATATTTATAAGCATTTTTAAAAAAACAAACATTTTTATCGTGTGTAAGGAATATTTTCATTTGGAAAGTCGCAAAAGGAATGAAAACACACAAAATGCTTCTCCTGTAAAATCATGAAAATGTAGATCGACTTGTTGCACTCACATGACGAGCTCTCTGGCATTTTTTTTGTTCAAAAAAGCCAATTTCTGAATCATCAACTAAAAACAAACAAAATGAAGTTAAATGGCTCCAACAATTTAAAATGACATTTCAAACAAAGTGGTTTTTGTTCCTTTTTTGTTTTGCCAATTATCACTCTAGATAATTAAATACTATTTCTTTTTCACTATACAAAAAGGCTGTTCTCCAAATAAAGGACTCCCCCAAGCTACTCAACAGCATATTATATCTTCAAAAGAATTATTAGTATGAAAACCTGTGTATGTGATCTCATTGGACTCCGAGGCAAGGGGCCTCAATATTGAATGATATGATGTAAGTGGACTGACAATGAATCAGGTCACTAAGCTGCGAAGGGGCAGACATAGGTTAATTTCCAGTCAAAGTTATATCATGGATTGAATAATAAAAAAAAAAAGGTGTAGAAAAGAAACAATATAATGCAATATATACTTAATATCATTATCATGAGTCAATACATGGGGTATTGTACAAATATTTTTTTGTTGTTACAATCTATACTAATATTGTACATATGAGGATCTTGAGTGCACATAGTAAAGAGTGTTCGTGAATGGGTCGATTTCGTTTCTGCCATTATTTTGTATTGTGAATGTGTTGGCGAATAATCTGTAGATTCATTTTTTTGGGGTTTATAGTAAAAATATAAAAAAATATAATAAATTTTGAATACGAATAAAAGAATAAATGTTTAAAAAAAAATGCATATCATTCAAATCAATTGAAATGGAATTATGTTTCTGAACAAAACACCACCAGGTTCATGAGTTGACAGGCCTGATTACTTCTAAGTTATGTTACCAATACAAAATTTATCTGAAATAAAAAATGCACAACTGATTACATAAAAAAAGAAGAGACTCATTTCCAAAAGGGCTTAATCCTCTTTTGGATTTAAATTATGAGGACAAATTGAACTGGCACTCCAATCAAATTACTCCTATTTTGATTTGTAGGAAAGGTTGATCCAGTTAAAATCATATTAGATGCTAACCTCACTTCTTTCTTCGTAAAGAATTAACAACTATACTGAGAACGTTTGAAAGGTATTGAACCAAAACAGAAAAGAAAACCAAAAAACATTATTTTGACTGGTTTCTGTCTAATCAGCCCCGTAGAGAAGCATATTAAATCCCAAGGGGGATGGGGGAACGCAATCCCATTGGAGGTGACGCATGTAAGGTTGTTAAATCCAATTTACAGCATCCTGTCACCCATATTTGAAAAGGTCACTCAAAAGACCCCTTTTGGAAAAAAATGTAAAAATTTTCACTCAAAGACCCCCCTAATTCAGAGTGATTTTTGCAAAAATTTTCTTAAAGGACCCTATTTTGGGGAAAATTTTGCAAATTGTCACTGAAACCCTTATTTTGGGGCATTTTGTCTGTCTCTACCCAAAGACCCCATATTTTTTTAGTCTCGTCACCGAATGCCCCTGGGTTTCGAAGCGCCACCATAGGACTACCCCCTACCATTTATATGTGAACCCGCCCACGGCTAAATTTTTATTTTTTTTTTTTTTTTTTTTTTTTTTTTTTTTTTAAACCTTTCAAACACAGGAAAAATATTCATACTTACTTAGGATGATTTTAATACATTGGTCCAGCATTCTCAATATGTAAAAAAGAAAAGTTTGAAAAAAGAGTACTTCCTGGAAATGGCATCGTGTCTCTTAATGTTGTAAGGTATACATTGAAGTAAATCTTATGATGGTATAATATAAAATAACCAATTGTTGACACTATAAGCTTTTCGTTGTGTTTTATTTTATAAATATCAACTGTTGGGAATTCTGGAAAATAAAGTTGGCCCACCCAGTAAATTTTCCATAACGTTTTGGGTCAATTTATTAAATGGTTGGCCCACCGAGTAAATTATTCTTATTACCTCACTGGCATGTTCCCACGCTATGCACACTGTTGACCGGTTATAAACCTTTGTGGTTTTGAATATCATGAGTACGAGTCAAACTCTCATGTAATATACACATTGTCGATAAAGTTATGGAAAACTGAAAAGTTGGCTACAAATTACCTGGATGTCTTTATCATCATAATCAATGTATCTATATGTGTTGGGGTATGTTATTGTATGTGTAAAATAATCTCTGTTCTTCCATTGGCCTAGACTATCATTGAGAGCAAATTGAGAAATTTATATTTTGTGAAAATGTGCCAGGCTGCTTTAACAACATCATACAGAGCATGACATGATTGACGGAATCAATGGCAATACATCATTTGCGTACTTGGGGCTTCTAGTGAAACGTCTACCTAAACTGTCCGGGAAAGAGTCATAACGCCTGACATCTTTTCGTGATCGAGAAACTCTATCCGTCAACTGAGCCAGTTGGACGGTATGGAGACTCTAAGAGTGTGAATTCGACGATGGACTTTGATATATGTAAATTAGGGTCTCGACAGTCGACTGCACTTGAAAAGACTTAAGCTTCCAGATCGGATTAACTTTTGTCACTGAGGATGGCTTAAGCAAGGATTAACCGTCATGTTTTGGTTTAACTTTCCGCCTATTTATGGTACCTTAAGTGTCTACTGTAAATGCAGTTGCATTTACGGGTTTAGATATTTCGAAAATTTTAGCTGCATGGACAGCAACACTGGCGGGAATTCACAGGTGGATTACTTACAATAACGCCACTATTTGCTTGAGTCAAGTGCAGCATAGTGTATGTCACTTGATCAATGATATTCAGAAAACAAATTGAGATGGCATTTTATTCATTTCATGAAAATGTGCAACCTTTCACAATTGCCATATGCAATAAGTGGTTTTTAAATATTTATTATTATTGTGGGAAAATGGTTTATTTCGGCGAAGTATGTAATCAATTGAAAAATTTTCCTTTGATCCCATGGCCAAAAGGAAAATATCTCAGAGTCATTCACATTTTTCAAATTGGTTGCCAGAGGTCTACTGCTTTATGATTCTGTGTAGAGGACTTTTTTCTTTGGGTTGACGAATGATTGAAAATTGGTTATTATTTTTTTCATCAGACGACTCAATGCAGATTAAAAGCTGTACTGGAGGCAATGGCGCTGGGCTTCCTGTGAAAGTTAGTTTCAACAACCCGGTAAGTCTATGTAAAACCTTTGTACTGATCTTAGTTCCAAACTAATTTCGTTTTCTTATTGATCTTTAGGGTTCCTCTGTTCGAAAAATGGAATATTTGCATTTAAATCATGATTTTTAGCCAAAAAATATAGGTTATTGTCATCGAGTAGAAGAGTAGAGTAGGAAAGCCAATATTATTTCTGGAACTAGTCTCTCATGTCTTGTCCAGTTCTTGTGAAACTCGCAGGTATGCAAGTAATGACATTTCTTTGAAGTTCTATGAAATTGGATTTTGAAAATTCCGAGCAAATGTGTTTTGGGGCATTTAGTTGAGACCTTTGGTGTTGTCATGAATTTTGTTGGTAGGCAAAAATTATGCCATAACTTTTGTCATACAATGCAGCTGCTGTGTGAAATCCATGTGTTATCAATGCTGGCTTTGAGAGGCATTGCATTTGCAGCCTGGTCTTGTCAGTCAGTATGCTGTCCACTGACCTTTACACATGGATAGCGGGCTGCCGCACCGTTGAATAGTCGCTGATTGAAACCACAGGAAGTTGCATTTTGCCCTTCTTAATATGGCTTCACTTTATTGTCCAAGTTACAGGAATTTTGTATAACAATAGAACATCTGTGTGGAATATGTGCACCAGCAGGTGTATGCATTATTTCCCGCCACATTGCAAAGGACAAAAAGCAACTTCCTGTTGTTTCAATCAGCGACTCAGACCCGCTATCCATGTGTAGAGGTCAGTGATGCTGACATATGTGTTTATTTACCCATCCAGGGTCACATACCTTGGCAAGGTTACATCCATGTTCTGTTTAATATAACAAGCTCAGTTCATAAAAAAAATAAAGCTACTTTAATTCATTAATTCATTCAGGTTGCATGTGTACAGTGGCGTACCACAGCATTAATCCTGAACTTGACGAAATTGGTCCATATTGTCCTGCTTTCTCGAGCCAGAGGGGCAACTTGCCCCCCCCAGTCGGTATGCCACTGCATGTGTATTTTCAATTTGCAATGGTACATTTTTTATAATAGAGTATATTACAACATAAATATGTACAATATTCTGTAATAATTACAGAAATGGTTTATTTTTCTTCAGAATACCCTGTGAATTCATATTTCTCCTCAAATGGTCAAGTACATGAACCAAATAAATAATATTTTCACACAGAAATAACTGCTTGCTTATCCTGGTAGTATAGGTTAGATATCTTGAGCTTTATTATTTTGTGAGGTTAGAGTAAACCCGTAAGTCCCTGACTCCTGATTTTACCATACAAAATCCTTCACTGAAAAGTATCATTGACTGCTATACCTAACACAACTTTGAAGTTAATGGGTTTTTAATATGCTACAAGGTATTTAACATTTCCTGTAGATGTGACAAACGAAGAAATGGATTTCCTTTGTTTATTTGTTTTCTATTGAAATGTACGAGTGTGTGGGTAGGGGTGTGCATGTGTGTGGGGGTAGGTGTGTGGGTGTGGGTGTGTACCTGTGTGTGTTTGGCTAGGTGTGAGTGTGGCTAGGTGTAGGTTGGTGGGTTGGTGGATTTGTCTGCAGGTTATTGCCACAAATTAAAATATGTATAATTAAAGGAGAACCGTACAATGCAATAATCTTATACAAATATACTTTGTAAAATAATTAATGACCACATATCGAGTGGTTCATCGAAAAACAGAATTATATTACCAAAAATGAATTAAACATCTTGTCTGACCATGCGCTATTAAAATTCGCTCTATTGTATAACGTGTTATGCGATACGGTGGCAAGTTTGCGTCACCACATGTCAATAGTAAATAACATTATGAAAGCGTCATGTGAGGTGGCATGATGCTACTGTGCCGTCGGTATAGCATAACACGTTCGTATAAATATCCCATATACAATAGCGGCAATTAAAATAGGGCATGGTCAGACAAAAAGTTTTTTTTTTATTCTTTTTATGGTTAGTATAATCCGTTTTTTTTCCATGAAACCACTCGATATGTGTTCTATAATTATTGTTATAGGATTGTATACGTTATTCTAGTACGGTTTCCTTTAATAGTATTATACGCTGACCTTCCCCTGATCATTAGAGCATTTCCCTGACCAATGTATGGCAATATTGTATGAAACCTGTCACCTGAACCTGCCCCTAGATGTACCTCACTCTTGTAGGTGTTATCTTGACTCTTTTAGTAACTTGAATGTACATTCATGTTCATCCATATGTGTATACTTCCAATGTATAGATTAGGTGACATCAATGTTTACATACACAAGTTAGCATCTGGTCTACTGACATGTTAGAGGTGCGAAGAATATGCCCATATAGTTACAGCATTCAATAGCCTTATCACGCCTGATAGAGTGCACATTTTAAAAGCACAAGCCATGCAGGTGCTCACGCATAATGCCGGGCAGTGCGTTGTTTGTTGCCCGGCGTTGACGACACATGTCACCTCATTTATATTCCTCTCATGGCTGGGTTCAATAGGCCCCTGGAAAATGAGGTTAAAAATGCTATCTGGTGCAATCTATTTTTTTTTCTTTACCCCTTGAAATAAAATTTCTCCCAAGTTGTTCATAACTTTAAAAAATATCTGGAATTTTCAATATCAAAATCCATTTACTTTTCTTAAACCTCTGTGTGTGTGTGTGTCTGCACCTTAAGCATGTGTGTGTTTATATGTGCATGTGTTGTTGATGTTAAGTAATGTACACATAAACACTCGGGTATAAGCCCACCTTTGGGTATAAGCCCACCCCCAATTTTTAAAGAAAATACAGGAGCTAGCATAAACTCTGGTATAAGTCCAGGTGGTAATTTTAGCATTCAGGAAACAATATAGAGCCATCAAAGTAGGGCCCAATGCGTTGGGATGGCTTGTTTGCTATAATTACCTTGAGAAATGTGATGGGAAAATTTAAACTTTTATTTTTAATGTTTTAAGATCTGCTACAACTAAAGTGTACATAAAATGGTATCTGGTGAATAATATGCTCTTGAAATGATATTTATTGCAATTTTGTATCTGATGTTTGCTCCCAACGTCCAGCCCCTCCCTGGGTATAAGCCCACCCCTATTTTGAAGTAAAATCTTCCTTTTTTGGGGGGGTGGGCTTATACCCGAGTGCTTACGGTATATATAAGAATTGCCAATGCCAATTGCCAAAGTGCTACTGCCTACTCTTACATGCAAAGTTAATCTACTCTGGAAGAAATTCGTAATTTTGTATTTTCTGTCCGTAAATGGACAGAAAATGGAAAATGGGAGTGGAAGGCTTTCTTGTAATATGTCTCTAAAATGTCTCTAGGATTGTGGAAGCAGTTGTGTTACTTTTCTTGTAATTGATTATAACTGATTAAAAGTATGTAGGAAGGGATATTGTGCAAAACTGAGATGTTGTCATCCGACTGTGCTCTTGGAGCACAAATAATTTCTTGTCTCATAGGGCAGCTATTCATTATTGCTATCTTAATTGGAATAGATTGATAAAACTTGTACACAATTTACACTCTGAAAAGTTTTTATTTCTGTCAGAAATAACAATATAAGGAAATAACAATACAAGTTCTGTTTAAAATAAACTAACGGTTTGGATTAACTATTTTTAATGTTAGTTTTTAAATTTGTAGTCTGTTATTTAATGTTAGTTTTTAAATTTGTAGTCTTTTATTTGGGATTTTCAATTAAATTCTTGATGAGGTTTGCAATGTGCCTCCCTTTGCAAATTATATGCTACCCCATGCCAAGGGTCGTCAAGTCTAAATAGAACAGGGAGGGGGTTCTTGGGTTCCCTGAATGTCAGTGACCAACGGATGTGCATCATGATTCATTGACTCCAGCAAATGCAGAGGGACAAGCACTTCAGATTTTTTTTTATTTGGAACTGCCATAGCCATTGTTTATCATGTTGCTGGAAAAGATCCATTAAAAATATTTGAAAAAAACAATATTTAGAATTAAGATATTTTTTATTTGATTCGTGGAACACAAATTACCTGTCTCTTCATTGAATAGATAATAGTGAAGTTACGTGTTGTTCAGTTAACTTTTACCTTAGATTCATTTATTGAAAAGAAACCAAAGATGAAAAGGTCATGAAAGAAAAGTTATTTGGCAGACTGACCTAAAATCTTGTGCAGAAACAAACCCATAACTTGCCACATAACCTCATTTCTGTTCAATTGGTCATGTTTATTAGCAGAAATCAAAAATCTTTTGTATTCATCGACCCATATGAAGTGCAAGTAAACTGGTGATGAATATGGGTGAGATTATTTCCAAAAGCAATATTTTTTAAAATTATCTCACTTTCACTGTTGTGTTCGTAAAAAAAAAAAATTGGTAAATTGAATAGAAAGGAGGTCCAACAATGATTTATGGATTTTGGTTCTCACCAAGATGAAATATACAGTTATGTCACCGTAGAAGCTCAAGTTTTATTTGTGAATTAAGAGAGCTCAGTCTAAATCAAGCAGTGATAACACGAAACACCTGAAAGCTTTTAAACTTCATAGACAATAACAGTGGCTCTGCAGTTCCAGACAAAAAAAGAATCAAAGTGCTTTGTTTGTCCTCTACATACAGGGTGGATTTACTTATCAATAGCGCCATTATTTGTGCAGTCAATGAATCATTGTGTGCATCCGTTGGTCACTGATATTCAGGGAAATAATTGAGATGACATTTAATTCATTTTCAAGAAAATATGAACATTCTGGATGTGAGAACACACATAGAACTGATTTTTTATAATTTTAGAAAATTTATTCCATAAAAATTATGTACTTCCCAGGAGTGCGCCACCTTGTAAATGCTATGAGATCTGCCGCTGGCCTAGTTGTGTGAAAAAAGCAATAATCACATCTCAATAATAGTATGACATTGTTTCTTTTTAGACTCTAATATGTGATAACTATATCCGTATTGTGGAGGAAGTCAATGGAAAGCTGTTGGTGTGTGGTACGGGTTCTGCATTCCCGCGATGTTACAGTTTTGATAAAAGTGTAACAATCACATCTCAATAATAGTATGACATTGTTTCTTTTTAGATGCTAATATGTGATAACTATTAGCTATCACATGCACAAGACGGAGAGAGATGACCTCTGAGATCAGAGGTCATCCTCGTGCTAGTGTTTATCCTAGTGTTTCTGACTAACCATTATCGTGAAGGAAGTCAATGGAAAGCTGTTGGTGTGTGGTACGGGTTCTGCATTCCCACGATGTTACAGCTTTGATAAAAGTGTAACAATCACATCTCAATAATAGTATGACATTGTTTCTTTTTAGACGCTAATTTGTGATAACTATATCCGTATCGTGGAAGAAGTCGATGAAAAGCTGTTGGTGTGTGGTACAGGTTCTGCATTCCCGAGATGTTACAGCTTTGATAAAAGTGTAAGTTTGTTATATAGTCTGTTTTTTTAAAGCCATGGGTTTTAATTATGCCACAATCAGTCATTTTTTTCAAATTCAAAATGCCTATTTTGTATCTAAATATGTCATTTCAGCACCTTATACTACTGTTCTTTCTGAAAAACACACTAAAGCATTTCAAAGCAGTCTTGAACATTTATGACTTTCTAGACCATAATGAAGTCTGTTCCCTACTTTTTAGTAAACAATGCATAAAATCGTCATTTCTTGACAAATACAGCGTGTTAAGCTTAGCCACTTACAGGGGTCTTTACTACAACTAATTCCAATACAACAGGGCAAAAAATGGATTTTGATGACAAATACGGTGCGTGATTTGTTTATATTCAGAAGAAATCGTTGATAGTGGCTTTAACTAGGTGTCTAGTTTGGTAAAGGTTTAGTTTGTATAATTCAAAAGTGTGAGTTTGTTATGTAGTCTGGGTTTGTTTAATGCATGGTCAACCCGGGTAGATTGTGATCAAATTTTAAGTTTTCTTTTCCAATTAAAACTGTCATTACTAAGGACTCAATTGACAAGATTTTGCAAATTGTGTGAATTAAATGGAAGTATAAAACTACTAGTACATGGGTAAATGTAATCAATGTTTTGGTTTAGTTTTTTCATATACAATTTTGACACCAATGTTTTTCCAATACAGAATTTCATGGAGAATCGGAAAATCATGGGTGTCATTTTTTAAGATGTGTTCTTGGGTCTTTTATAAGGGGGAAAAAGTTGTACAGGGGTAAACAATGGAAAGTGTTTAAATTGTTTCAAAATTTATACCAATCTGTTCGGTTGCCCATAAGGTTTCTAAAAATGTATAGTTTGCCATATTTAAGACCTATTGTTTTAGTACAATAGGCTCAAGAATTTCAAGGTCATTATTATAGAATGGTCCGATCTTGTTGAAACTGGTTTAAATCGTTCATTGGGTCATACTAAATAAGAAAATGTATATAGATTCTGTATAAGAAAAGAACTCATTATAACCTAATGAATAATTAAAATTTTCCTCTGTTCCACTGTTAGTTATTATTATTTTGCTAAATCTAAGTTAAGGCGAAAGTAGCTTTTGTTACTCATTACAACGTTAGGGTGAAATATAGCTTTCTCCCAACGTATCCCTTTGTATTGTAGTTTATTCTGTCAAAGGATATGAATATTAATTTATGCAAATTAAGTATAATCCACTAGAATAACAAAGGATATGAATATTAATTAAAGTAATAAAAAAATCATTACAACCTAATGAATCATTAAACTTTCACCCTAACGTTCCTATTAGTTAGGCATAAAAAAATATGTTTGTTTGGCGTAACAGAGAAAAAATATCAGGGTCGGTCAGATTTTTTTTTTTTTTTAATTTTTTTTTTAGATCTTCTCAACGTTTTACTCTAAAATGAATACAAGATGCTACCATTTAAAGCTTTTTTCAATGACATAGCAAAGATCTTTTATTTTACTTGTTGTAGTTGCTTTTGTTGTCTTGTTTTGTTATTTTTTTCATCTTTGTGTGGAAAAAAAAATATTTTTTTAAATTGTGGATGGAAATAATGGATCGGTCAGCAGAATATTTTTTGTTATTTTGTGCTAATTGCATAAAAACTTTTTGAGTCGGCAGGTTTTTTAGGGTCGGTCGGGTTACGCCAAACAAACAATTTTTTTATGCCCTAGTTAATTTAACCAAAGTTTCAAATCCGGTTTGTCGCCGTAAACAAGGGTGCACAGATACACCTCACACTCAGCAATAGGGTAAAAACCATTAAATTGGCGCAAGTTGGAAATGACAAATTGAAAAAAATGAAATTCAACAAAACAACTTTATATTATTCATAAATGAAAGACAGTACCTCAAAGTTTCTTTTTGAAAAATATCAACATGTAATCTTGCGAACTTTTATTTTCACAACCCCTTCAACTTTAGTCTTGTATTTTCATTATGTAACTTACGTTATCGTGTAATATAACAATAAAATGAAGATTTCAATCACAAAGGTACACTGTAATACCTCGGGTGTGTTTCATTAATTACGGACTTAATGTAAGTTTTTGATTTCTAGGTAGTAAATACTATTCCATGTGATCTGAAAATTATTTTGGGCACTTTAACTCCTAAGTTGAATCATTTAGATCAAATTAATACACAATGCCTTTTTTTCGTTTCTTGTATTTTTATGATATTTTACCCTTAAATTGGTCTGTTGCTTTCAAATGATGCATTTGTTGCTTGCTCTCACACTGGCTATTAATTACATTGAATGATCAATTTAATATTCTTAAACAGCTGTGAAAATGTAAGCAATTTCATTGGCTGATGCCTGGGTTCAATTTGTTTAATTGAACCCAGGTAGTACGCGCTGCGTATTGATGTTATTTTTAGGTTGAAGCGCTCGCGTCATACCGCGTTTTGCTACGTTCGCGCGCGCCTGCCAACGTTGCGTCTCGTTGCGTATGATCGTTGCGTTCAACGGGTTGTTCGATTGTTGTCACTGGGTGGTGGCAGTCCTTTCTTGTTGTATTAAAAGCCGTAAAACGTCGCGAAATTGAGTTAAAGATGATAAAACTGTTTAAGAATGAGAATAAAGGTATGATTTTGGGAACCGGTACTCTCTTTACGACGAATTGAACCCGGCGACACCATTATTTTTAGCGTGGAAGAACTCGGCCTCCGGCCTCGTTCTTTCACTTAAAATAATGGTATCGCCTTGGGTTCAATTCGTCGTAAAGAGAGCACCGGTTCCCAAAATCATACCTTTATTCTCTAATTAATGTACATGAAGGACAATTTATGTAACATATGTTAACATCATCACGTAAGTTACACAATCAATGCTACTACTCTACATGGTGAATATGGAGGAAATTAAATAAATTTCAATGTGTCTGTCTAATACAATGATCATTCAAATGAACTTGTAAGATTCTCCTTCAATGCTAAATGAGTCATTTTCTGACGGTCTTTGAATTAACTTGAAAATAAAAAATAATCTGTTACAATTATTATTTTTTCCTCAATGGCAATTTCAAATGTAATGAATGATATTCCTAAATAAATTATTCACCAAAATCATCAATGGTGTCGTAATTATATCTGTCATGATATGCCAGATTATTTTGTATTTCAATATGGGATTTGTGTTGTACGATTGTTTGGATAAAGGGTAACGTAAGTTTCAATAATTTTATCAAACTAACGCTTATGGGTCCAGGGAATCACATAATTTTACTTTCAAAAAGTATATACAGAAATACACACAATGTAGCCGTCTTTCTTGAATCAATTGGGCAGGTATTTGCTTTGATTGCATATTTTGCCCAAGATATTGTATGTTTCTATCTTATTAGTATGTTAGAAATGCAAAAATGAAATGATTCTAACGAAAGTACTTTGGGGTGTAACTTGCGTTACAAATTTATACCTACATTATGTCTATATTGCACTCTAAAATCTTATCAAGTGACATGTTTGTCGTTTTGAACCCGAGCTACCATATCTAAAGAGTATCATTACCTTCCTTCACTTGATTTAGCAGTTAAAAACAGATATTTACCTTTAAAGGCAAAATCGTGGATATCTTTCAGTTGATTTCTAACATGTTTCACTTAAATTCCGCTATTATCGAGCTTCTCACGTTGTCAAAGAGCTCCAACGCATGGTGGTACTTCTTAGTTTTGATACAGCGACAGCAGAGGGTAGTTGGACGCTAAAGGTTTTGATTTAGCAACTGTTTTGAAATAAGTGGTAACGTATGTTTCTATCTTATTAGTATGTTAGAAATGCAAAAATTAAATGATTCTAACGAAAGTACTTTGGGGTAATAGCTGCTTAGAAATGATAACTGTTTAAAAGCTACTCCTACCTTTAAGATAGGTGTTTTGAAGTAACGTATGTTGCATTTCTTAACCATACCGTGTTTGGGGCTGTAAATTAAATCTTGACGCCCTTGCCGATTTTAATACACATACCTGATGGCAGTGATACCTTGCCCGTCGTATGATGACTAACAAGAAATAGATATTTAAGTAAATTAAGCTAATTTTCTTATCTTTTTTATTTTTTTCTTATTTAATTATCATGATACTGTACGTGGTAACATAGGTTTCACTTAGGTGTGCGACAAACTAAATCATTATTTTTATGAGGCCAAAGTTAATCAATTCAATTTTTGCCTATTTTCAATACATTATGGACTATAATTTTCGTTGATAATATATGCTTCAAATTAATTTGCGTCTGAACAGGAAACAATTACATGAAATGAAACTATTTTTATTTGCGACATGGTGTTTTGACTAGAACTCTGTAACACAACTTCCTTTGTTTGAAATATACAATTACTTAAGAATCCAAAAATGTTATTTATTTTTTACTTTTTATGTAAATATTTCACTTAAGAAAAAGAAATTTCGATTTAAAGGTATGAATTTTAGTGAAAACGTTAACTTAATTCATGCGACACAGTTTTTCCAACTTGCGCCGATTTAATGGTTTTGACCCAATACTGCTGTGTGAGAATTTATTGGAGCAAAAGATAATTGACCGGATGCCCTTCCTGACATCAAAGCTAGCGCAAGCCTTGATTTGCGCCCGTAAATCCATTAATTCCGCCAGGGTACGACCAAAATCTAGACACCCAGGCGCAAGTATTTACTGTAAAAATGCGCCCGTCGCCTGGTAGCTGGAACAAACTACGGCTGCGTACGGCACGTATTTTGCACAGCGACAAACTTCATGTGCAATCCATGGTGCAATCATATTGTTGTAAACTGTTAGGTAAACACAGTTTCTCATTTATTTTACCTTGTTTTCATAATAAATATTGCAAAGAAAACTTGTCTGTATTTATTCAATCCCAACCCAACGCAACACCGCTATCAATCAGATAACCTTTGCTCGCATAAATGTGTTTATTGCTTCCCTGGTCAGCTCGCAATAATGCGATTTGCCAACAGGAGCTCATGACGCATGTTTTACATCTCATCGGGCGGGAGCTCCAATCAGCATCAGTTTTAGATCATTGTTTTATCGGTGATTGGTCAATCGTTTATTTACTAAAAATAGCTCGGGTCTTCCCCCTGCTTTGTGAATGAAAATAGCTTTCGTAAATGATCACACGATGGGAAATCTCCGATGATTTTTAGCAAGTTTTAGTCTAAAATGGCGGCGCCCGTCGAAAACAACGGGAGTTGGGATCGCATGATTTTTGGCAAAGAAGATTCAGATTCTGATGCAGAATTTGAGGGATTTGATGCAGATGAGATTGAGGAAGAAAGAAAAAGCTGATAGTGGGTCTGAAAATGACTTAGATATGGGAGCTGATCATGTACCAATTGCGTATGTGCCCAGTCATGCCAGTCCAAGACCGAACCTTGACTGGCAGACTGGCTAGGCTAGCCTACCTGATTTTCACATGGATGTTGTATCATAACCCAACATTTGGTTAAGGTTCATTTTATGTACCTCTGTGTGCTAATTTGGATATCTGGCCAACAAAAAAATAATATAATATGATATAGATAATTGTCACTTTTATTATACATAGCACATGTGCAATTCTGTGATGGAAGTTTATGTTACTGTTTTAGTGTTTACCATTACTTAATTTACTGGTAATCACAAATATTGCTTGCGATGGTAAAAAGGGCTTAAGGGTGGGCGTCCGAAATTTTCAGTGTAAAGGGTGTATCAGTAAAAAGGGTGGGATCAAATAAAAAGGGTGGGGGTCAAACCCCACTGCCCACTATGGGTAGGCCTAAATTGATTGATTCGATAGGTCTATGGGTCGTGTAATATTGTTTGTCCCATATTACATCATTAACATGTCACTAAGCCTGACAAGGGGTTGTCATTACATCATTTACATGTTTTTGGAAAATTGCCCCTGGTTCATTAGAAATTGCCCCTGGTTCCTGTTAAAACCCCGTGAACCAGGGGCAATTTTCAAAAATAAATTGCCCCTGGTTCCTGTCCGCTTATTTCAAGGCTTGTATTAGCATTATTATTATTATTATTGTTGACATCACTTTCCTATTCTGTATGTGAGTTAGAAATGTTTTCTTTAATATGCCCTAACTATGGCATTAGGGAGAAATTTAACATTTACCTTTATATTGCACTTTATTCTGTTTAGTATAACAAAGGGTAGGAATATTAATATATGCAAATTTATGCAAAAATGCAAATTTTAAGATTTTGTACAACAGGCTTTCTGTTACACCCTGTCATAGAGCTCATTATAGCCTCATTAATATGGAAACTGTTGCTCTGGTTTGTTATTAGCATTATTATTATCATTATTTTTTCAAGTGTGCTCTGACAAGTGATGGAACTTTAAATGGAGGAAGTTGTTCAAGTGAGGAATCCTATCAAGCACATGACCCATATAATGTGGCCCCTCGCAACTGGGATAAGAATACTACTTTGCGCTATTTTGGTAAGTTCTTAGGCACATGGGAGGTGCTCAAAAAGTAGTAAAGTAAGGGACCTACCTAGGATAGGTTACCAAAATTTGAAACGGACAAAAATGCAGGAGTTTCTCTGAACTTCAGTTATGTATCCAGATATCAATACCCCAAAGAGAATTTGCCTTGGAAATGCCCATGATTTTTTTTGAGTGCTTTGAGTCTTAAATTTTCATTGAATCCCAGTTGGTAAGGGTTCAATTTCCATATTAAACCAATTATCATGATCTGATTTAAACTGAATTAAGCTGTGTTTTAAAGGTGCAAGGAGAGATTCCACATAACAGGTGTCCCTAAAATGTGAAAAATAATGTGACTTGCTTTCTATCAAAAAATATCCCCATGTGAAAGGATTCAGCTTTCTGTGTATAAACATGTGATTAGTCCTGAGAGACCTATTAAAATCAGCATGAAAATGCATTCAAATGAGTCTAAACAAGCCTATAGTCCATTTCTCTACCTCCGTGCAGTGATGTCATAACCTTGGCGCACCTTTTACGCGCGCGTCAAGATATGCCGTCTTTGTGCGCGCGTGTAAAAACGCTGTCGCTTTGAGCCAGCGCGAGCGGTTTACTGGTGCGCCATCAAATCTCGCGCTGATGTCACTGCACGGAGGAAGGCAAATGGAGTATAGTCTTAGGTCAGTGGTCTTTGGAGATGGCTTCTCAAATGACTGGTGGTCATTTGAGAAGGAGGCCAATCAAGCCATCTCAAAATTACTGGAGATTCCCCATGAAAAAATAATTCCTCTAAATTTGAACTAGATTGGCTGTACCACACATACCAAGAACATTTCAAAGGTTTGTTGGACAAAACAGAAAATAAAACCTAAAACTGAGTTTTGAACTTGCCCGCTGTCCTAATTCAGCCCTATAGAGCATGATTGGATTTTCTGTTGTGCACAACAAAAAGTATAAAGCATCTTTTTATTACCTAAAGATGGCATTTTCAGCTTAGTCACTTGAGGTGTGATTTAAAGGTGCAACGAGAGATTTTGAGGCACCCAATTATTGTGTCAATTGTAATTTCATATAGATTTGACACTTGATTGATTTCTTAACTTGTATTTAGCTACAGAAATGCCTTGAAAGAGAGAAAAAAGGCGATTTTGATTTGCTTGTATTTCATTATAAAACATAGGCTGAATTTCGTATTTGCTCCTTTACGAAATTAGAAATTTCACTATTTTTGTGCCAAAAAAACATTTCTCGGCTTAATCCTTTCAGATAGGGATGTTTTTGATGGAAAGCTCTACATCAGGGCAAAAGTCAGTACTTTTGATTTTTTAGGGACACCTAATATGTGAAATCTCTTGTTGCACCTTTAATACGTCATCAGTAAGCATTCTTAAAGGTGCATGTTCTGATCATCTTTGGGACCCCCCTGATTTACCCGGAAGTAGTATCGATTTTGATATCAGATGAAAGGCCGTATTTTTCTCATTGTGGTCCCGAAATTTGAGCCCTCAAATCCATTTCATTCCCAAGATATAAACAAAAAACCACTGTTTTCATGATGGTTAACCATCAATGTTAACACAGTATTGAATAGGGCTTTGCAATATATACATTATTGCTTCTACCATCAAAACCACAAGTTTGTTTCCCAAGGTACTTGATGGGGCATATGTGCAAGTGCCAGGCTCTCATATCAAGTAGAGAACACAATAGACATAAATCAGAACAAGCACCTTTAATATGCAAAAAAAAATGGGCACATTTTTCTTGAAATGTCCTTGTATCTTTCTAAGTGTTTTAACCTGTACAGAACATACTGGAGTTCAAATAGGGAGGTCACAAAAATGCAATACAAAGTGCAAACATAATTGTCTTTTTTCCCATAAAGGAGATGACGGCTTGTTTGTAGGGTCAACATCATCTCTCTCAACAGATGACTTTTTTGTTGGCAAAGTGGAAGTGACTGGAACTATAGGGGATTTCAACACAGGACTTTTTGGAGATCGCGTGGATACTGCCACCATTGAAGCACGTTCAGTCAACGGTAAGGCTTAGTCAAATATGACTCTCCTGGATATAAATTAATGTATTCATTTTCTTTTTGATTCATCTTTGATTTGTTGAGCATCTTAAAGAGGCTTATCAATCTCTGCACAGGCTCTCACATTATCACACTCTTTGCCACCATTCTGTGGGATTTATCCTCCCACATAAATCT
Source organism: Ophioderma brevispina (assembly GCA_023653785.1). Lineage (NCBI taxonomy): Eukaryota > Metazoa > Echinodermata > Ophiuroidea > Amphilepidida > Ophiodermatidae > Ophioderma > Ophioderma brevispina. Next base: position 24,247 of record JAMKCH010002621.1, on the reverse strand, counting down.
TGTGCAGGGTTTGGTAATTTCTCTTTCAATATCACTATTGCATAGAGTTCCAATTTCACATTTTATATGTATCTTGGTATTGTTTCTTTTACCTAAAACTTGTGCATATATTGGTGATGTTTTTGCTTGTTTCATATTTAACTGTATACGGTCGCAGATGTCTATGTTTACGAGATGTTAGGACTGATATCCTCAATTGTTGCATTTCCCTCATGCATCACTCTTGTTTAATGTATTATTATGATATATCAATCGCACACACATTTCATGTTTTTTTCTGCACTGATTCACCATCTTATGTCTGTGTCGTGTTAGTGGGAACTCGGTCTAGGGTTCAAGTAGTGGGGTCAGAATACCTTCAAACACAATAAATGACCTTGTGCACAAGTGATTAACTTTTATAGAATATACAGATTTTACTGATTTTTTAATTGGTTCAAGAATTTGGATGTCCAAAAACATTCATAAATCAAAATACACAATTACACACAATATTTTAATAACTTATTGTCCTCAGAATTGTCCAGTAATGTCCACATGAAGCGTTTCCAAGTTCAACGATGATATGTCCTCACAGCGAAGACTTCACAATGGCCAGCATGCAAAGTCACACTTATAACTCCTCAGGTAAATATTCCATTTGAATCTTCTCAGTCCTGAGATAACTTTTTGTCCAGCAGTTCAAGACGACAAGGCAAGGTTACATAAGTCCCGTGACATACTAAATATTCCACAGTTATCAGTCCAAGAAATCACCACAACCACGATTTCTATCTGTCCACAATTGGGAATCCTATTTTGATTCCCAGCACTTTCGGCTTCAAAGATGACATTAGAACACTTACAGCACTCTGCTCACATGCATTGAAACATCTAATACAACCTGGCACTGTGTGAGCATAAATCTACCATTAGTGTAGATAAAACTAGAACTAGCTATATAACCATACTGTATAGCTGATTACCACTGCTGTACGGCGAGAACTTAGCTCAAATCTCAAATATTACTGACTTTCACAAAGGATCCCAGTCCTAAAAATGACCATTACCACAGCATCATGCATAAACATAACCTGAATCACACACTTTCCCCATATATAACTCTGTGGGAAATTCCCTGATCTTACAATGTTTTGATCTCAACATAAACAAGTGATTGAGTTTCTAAGTTTACATCTTGGGGAATTCCCCACTTCCCTATTGTGCAATCTAAACAGGTGCACTTAGCAAAAAACAAACTAGGGGTATTCCCCTTTCCTCCTTTTATAGTAAACAAGTCACCTTTCCCGTAGAAATCTTTCTCAAAAACAAAATTAAAACGTAAAAAAAACATTTTTAAAAGTTTAATCAGAAAAATGGCGGCCCTATAACAGTAGGCATTGATATAGGCACTTGTAAACTTCTTTTTGCTAACTATTTGTATTTTCCCATGTGTATGTGTTTATGTACATCTAAAACCAATGCGGAGATTGATAACAGGGTTTGCATTTTTTTGTCTATCGCAATAACAAAAACCTATCATGGTGTTTCATCGTTTTTGCAATTTGAAAGTGTGTGATATGGACGGTTTAGGTATGCAAATGACCTAATTAAGTATGGCATAATGCTGTATCTCTGAAAGGTACATTGGATATTGCAAAATTCCTTTGCTACATGGGAAGACTACCTGCAATACATCTTTTGTGTGATCATAATTGCGGTCAAAGTGTCCATGTTGGGGGCCAATTAAAGGGGCACTGTTTTGATGCAATGATCTAATTAAAGATAACTAAACTTAATTGCTGTATTGGCATGCAACGGGTACATTGCATTGCAAATTTCTTGGTGCTACATGGAAGACTATATCCCCCCCACTGTACATCTTTTGTGTAATCATAAGTGTGGTCAAAATGCATGTGGACCATTTCAAAGGGGCATTCCTTGATTTGAAATTGCAACTAATGCCAATGCTTGGTCCATTTTCAGCCAAATTTGCTCAGGTTCTTTCTGTGTGAAAACAAAAAACAATACACAGCCTTGAACAAGAATTTGATTCAGGAGTTACCTTACAATAAACTAGGTTAGCATATGTTTTTATTTGTGCATATACACTAATCCGACGTGCGACTATGATCCCCTACCCGTGGGCGGCGCACTTCAACCATCCGCCCTACTGGGGGCCTTTTGTATTCTCGTTTACACCGCTTTTTATGTTGTTCGTGTTACCAAGAAGCGATAATTTGATCAGTTGTGACGGCAAAAATAAACACTATTTCACTGTTATCCATTTGCATATCATCATGGGCAGCTCAGGAAAAATGTAATTTTCTTGGCGCACAAATACGATAAAAATTACACATGGAAACGAACTGTGTGGAAATTCAGCCTCAAGCCACTGACACATGAAGAATGTGAATGTCTGCAGCGTACCGGATGCATCGGTTCCCAAATGGAAAAACCCACCGAATCTGACAAGCGTCTAGTTAGTCCCCGCCGAACGAAGTCCGGGAGGGGACTATAAAATGGGCTCCGGCCGTATGTAAACACATGTCCGTATGTAGTATGTATGTCCTGATAAACAATTTTTAACCCTCGAACATTTGTCATATCTTTTTTTCTGGATAAGCTAGAGTAGCCAAACTGGGTATTTTGTAGGTGGGAACCCCCTACTAACCATGTATTCATCCCAGGGTCCTCCCCTGGGTCTGTTGGGGGTGGGGGAAAGGTCAAGGTAAAATGTCCATAAAACTTACACAGAATGTCAACATTGTGACCATATTGGTGTACGATTTCATCTGGAGTTCCATGAGGGATACGATGATGTTACTTGGGGAAAGAAGCGGGTTGATGAGTCCGACCTTATTAGATTTTTGGTGTAAAATATGCGAGTTTATAATATCTAATTTGCATAATTTATGAAAGTTTCCCGGCAAAGCTTGAACATGTATTCATACCCCCAGGGTCCTCCCTTGGGTCTGTTGGGGTTTGGGGAAAGGTCCAAGGAAAAAATGTTACACATTACCAGAAATTCACATTTGACCAGTATTGGGTACGATTTATCTGGAGTTCCAAGGGATACGGATGTTAACGGGGGTGGAAAGAAGCGGGTTGATGAGTTCTCGACCTTATTAGATTTTTGGTGTAAAATATTCTCGTTTTTAAATATCTTCAATTTGCATAATTTATGAAAATTTTCCCGCAAGCTTGTGTACAAGTTTTTCCTGGAGTTCTGTAAGGCGGATAAATGGTGTAATTGGTGGAAGGAAGTGGGCTGAGAAGTTCTGCGTCCTTATGAATTTTGGCGTATTTCGGCAAATTAAAATTGCAAATGAGCTAATTGAATGCAAATATCAACGTCAATGCTAGGTGGAGGGGGAAAGTATACCACAACAAGGTATTAACAATATGTAGTACCCATGTTTTCATGAAAGTTCTTCTTTTTTAGTTTTGTTGTTACACTTGGTCAGTCTTTTGGGTTGCCAGAACCTGTTTTTACTTTCTTGGAAAATGTGAAATACGGTGGTTTTTGCCCCTTTCTAACCTTGTTTGGGTCCCCAATTTAATGTGGTCAAACATATTTTTTCAAAAATGTGTTGCCAAATTTAATAAATTATCATATTTTTTTTTTTTTTTTTTTTTTTTAAATTTACTAAATTTAGTGAATTTTTTCAGGATTTTTGCATTCTGAATTTTAAGATTCTTGAGTCTTTCAACAAAAGGTAACAATTTTTTTCGAGCTAGTGGTGGCCAAAAATAAGAGTTGAAATGTGCTATTTAGTCATCACTTAGTGATCGCGATATACCGGCGGGGACATATTTTACGCATAGCGTAAATACGGAGTTCGCCTTGTTTTTATTAATTTCATTTTTAGTTTGCTTTAAATACGATTGGTTGTTTTCACAAAATTCCATTTTTAAAAACATGGTTAATTTAGTTCCACATGTCATGTACATCACTCAGTATCACTACAGTAAAAACCAAAACAATCTAGATCCATTTCCGCCAAATACCACATTGTAACTCGCGGTCATTCACGTTTGTCTGATAGTAAAGGCTAGCACATTCCATGCCACATACGAGACAATTTTGTTCAGACTCTCCAAAATCGATCACATGGGCACGGAAGCGTCCTGTCTAAAACATCAACAACCGCACGGAAGATGTCACGTTTTTCAGCAAAAACGATCGGTCTTTGGGAACTATCAATTTTTTCACATACCGGAATTATATTCAACAATCTGTTGTTACTTTATTTTTGTCTTGATGTTTGTTATTACAAATTTTAACAATTATCTGAACCATATAAAGAGTCATTTATCAGTCAAGCAAAGTGGGCAGAAACCTTCAATTTCTTTAAAACAACAGTAAGACCACTTGCGAGCTGGATTCCAGTTTAGGCCAGTCCCTGGCATCATCCTTCCATAAATCCATGGAAATAAACGGTGAAAATTGTTAAAAATTGCGAAAAAGGTAGGTTGTAAATTCTTATTATTTCGTAAAAGGCAATATGCGGCGTGTGTGTACTGTGTGTCTGGTGGCCAGGATGCCCCCAGTAATGGCGGCGACGTAGAGGGTGTCCTTTCGAGGCTTCCCCTTCGGATTCGTGTATAGGGCTGTGTGTGATGTGGTGGTGTACAAAACAAGAAGACTTATCAATGCAAAAACTGAGGGGGTGCTTCTGTGCTACACCCAGGGCTACAAGCGGCCCTATAATTCCTATATTTCCTATATTTTTTACCCTCTCCCTATAAATCCCAATAAACTTCCAAAATCCCTATATTTCCCTATATTTTTTTCTCCACAGAAATTAAGATTGATGTTTTGCCTGTTTTTTTCACAAAATGATCAAAAGTATTGTCTTTCAGAGTCTAAATGTTCATTACAAGGAGCTTTTAAAACAAGTACTATAAAATTGGGTGTCTCCAATCTTAAATTAGCATGGTTGTACATGTATTTGAGTCAGCTTTCAAGTCCTTTGTCAATTTTAGAACTTTCTGGATTTTGATGACTTTGTTTGAGGCATATCTTTTGTTCTAGTAAATTTACAGAAACATATCTTTTGTCAGAACAGAAATATAGACACTGCTTTAATATTCTTTACAAATAGATGCTATACAGAAGTCAAGAGTTGGTAAACTCGGACTACACAACAATTGAAGCAAATTTGACTGTTCTCCCTGGGAGGGGGCTACTCAAATTGGTTTGGTTGAGGATGTGCAGCTGGACTTGAAACCCTTACCCATTCATAAGGGTCATTTTGGTAAAACAATGCCCATTTCTGTGTTTTTTGCTTACAATGTGTATTTTTTCAAGATTTTTTTGCTCAGGCACCAGCCCTGGAAGATCTTGGCCTTTTTCACGATTTGTTGAGGCAGTTTTGAGGGAAATGACAATTCTTGCACCACAGGACCCATATTGGCTAACACAACCTTTGGTATGAGATGCAGATCTGCAGGTCCAAGGCAAAGGCCAAGGTCACATCTTTGAAATTGTATTTGTGTTTTCTATTCTTATTCTCCGTGATTGCTATAGATGATATCTGCAAAACTCTTGCTCACTCTTATACACTTGAACGATTAACTTCATACTTTGTTTGAAAAGAGTCACTGGCCCAAGATTCACCAGTTGTGTACACGGTTGATATCTAAAGACCCCCATGTGACCTTTGAACTAATGTGGTTAAAACTATAAATGTCTTTCTGGTCAAGTTGGTGCGATGACCATCACCCTTTCCTAAACAATAACCACCCCAACCTATTCAGTTGGACAGCATATTGACCTCTAACAATCCCGATGTGAGCGTTGACCCTATTTTTATATGTCAGATGCAATTTCCTTAGCAAATGACTATTATGTTCAATCCATCCAACGAACCCTGGCCCAGATTATACAGAGTGTACACATTTGACCTTTAATGACTCCCAACATTACCCTTCACACCTTTTTATTACAATCTATAAATTGCCACTAAATTTGCTCAAAAGAATCACTGGCTAAGGACTTGGGGTGTACACAGATTGACTTTAATGATCCATTTGATGCTGTGACCATGTTTTGTAAAAAACTGCAATGCAACTTACTTGGTAAGATACATTTGTGTACAAGGATTCAAGTGCTGATATTGAACTTATTTTTACCTTAAGTATTGATAAGATAAGGTCTATATGCAGATGCTATTACACTCAAAATACAGCAAATCATATTTGGTTGCCAGAAGAACAGGATGGCACATGTACAATTTTCCCTGTAAGTGTGAGGTTCCAATGTATCCCAAATGAATAATTTAAAACTTTCAAAAACTTAGGCTTATTATATTCGACGAACGAAACAGTCTCAGTGCCGTCCATTGGATTACAAACGCTTTATTCCGTTATCAGCCATTTTGTACTCTGACGGAATAAAAGTGTGTAAATCCAATGTGTCACTGACCTGTTGCATTTCGTTTCATCGAATATAATAAGGCAAAAACTTATTGCAATTTTGTCCCCAAAACAACACCTCTTTGACCGATGGTCGTGGGTCCAATGTCACAATAAGGCAGAACTTCAATGGTCTACTTTATAAAGTCCATATTTGAAATAATTCACCTGCCGGAAACCCGATTTCCTCAAACAAGTCAAATAGGGATAGGTGTACAGTCAGAAAGCATTTCTCCCCTCATTTATTTAATAACTTACAACAGGGAATATATATCTCCACATAAATAGTAAAATACGCCAAGACGGCTCAATTGTTGCACCTATGCTTTCTAATGAATTAATATGTGGCTGCTGTGGGTGCGGGGTGGCGGGGCATGGCAAGGCTCTACAAATTCCTAATTTTCCCTATAATTTTCTTGTTTATCCCTATATTCTCCCTCTATTCTTGTTTTTTGGCCCTATTTTTAGCCCTACATTTTTGCAAGGGTGCACTGTATCCCGGTCCACCTCTCTTATGCTTAATAGGGGACCTTTACATTAATTATCTCCACAATGGAAAATGCTGTGACCCCCCGGTTGGTTTCATGAGGAGATTTGCAGATAATTACTTTCTCTCAAATTGCTCAGGATCGGTCGTAATACCACCTACTGAAAATGTTTCGAAAGTTTATTGGACCACAAATGTACAAAAGAAAACTGCAAAACCTGTTTTGAACTTGCATGCTATCGAATCGTCCCTTAGAAAACCATCCTTGAAATTACTAAATCATCATCTTATTACATAAATAGGCTATTATCTTATTCACTTCAGGTGTGATCTAATACATTGGTAAGCATTCCAATATGCAAAAAACCTGGGTTCGATAAATTGATGGTGCTTCTTTCTGGAAATCCCCCAAAAGAGAAGCATATCTCTTTAAATGAAAGATGGGAAGTTATGAATACTAATAATGCAAACCCGGGGTTGCCACTCCTAATGTTTCTTGGTTATGCTCACATTTGGGACTTTTCAAGATTAATATCTCCACAAAGGAGAATGTTGTGACCCCTGGGGTGGTGTCAAATGAAACCTGGGGGTGCTACTCCTAAACTTCTCTTAGTTATGCTCATGTTGGGGACTTTTCATGATTAATATCTCCAAAATGGAAAATGATGTGACCCTAGGGTGGTGTCAAAAGGAAGAGTGAGAGGTGTAGAATACTACAGGGGCAGGGCCAGGGTAAAATCATAGGAGGGGCGAAACATCATAGGGGGGCGAAACAGTACAAAATGAACTCATTTTGGTTAAAAACCCTAATTTTTGTGCAAACCCCCCTGTTTTTCCTAAATTTTGAAAATCTCAGGGGGGTGGCCGCCCCCCTGCCACCCCCCTGGCGCCGCCCCTGGAATACTATAATGCAAACCTGGGGGAGCTACTCCTAAACATTTCTTAGTTATGCTCTTGTTGGGGATTTCTCATGATTGATATCTCCACAATGGAAAATGTTGTGACCCGAAGGTAGTGTTAAATGAAAGAGCGGGGAATAAAGGATACTATATATATGCAAACCCAGGGGTGCTACTCCTAAGCGTATCTTACTTATGCTCATGTGGGTGCCTTTTCAAGATTACTATTGCAGCCAGGCTGGTGCTTAGATCTGATATAGGAGGACACCAGTTACTCCACTCCCAAAGAGCACCATTGACTGCCGATTAGTGAGCATGTTATCTTTAAGCTTGTGCTTCTTACCTACAAGGGTATTTCTGCACAAGTGCCACCATTTTCTGAATGACCTCTTTTTGATTGAAAGTCTCATTTATTATAACAAAACCAAAATTTACAAAATATCAACAGCAACACAGTTTTGACAACTGACTTGGATTATTTATTCCACTAACTACACCCTGTGTAAATTTTACAAAATTTTGTTGTGGGTAAATATGATTTGTCTTTAAAAATTTAGTTTTATGCATCTTTTGAAAATGGGCATATAAATGGCACTATAACATAGAAATCATGACCTTTGTAGGCCTATATGGCAAGATTCCCGCAATGGATTTTTCTGCTTTTTTCAAGTGGTAATAGCTCTTGCATGTCCCTATTTATATCACTTGTCAAAGTTTTGTCGCCACTGCTTAAAATTGTTCTAAAAATAAAAGAGTCAATTTGCATGGGGTCAAACAGCTGTGATATTCCTGGCAGACCAGGCTTGATGACAACATGCTCCTCACTTGTCCTCGTACAAAAAGGTCACTAGGTGACAGGGCTTTTAGCAATGTGGCCCCTAACCTAACAGAATAAACCACAAGGTTTATTTTGGTAAGGTTTGTGAATTCATAAGTGTGTCAGAAAGAATGTGTCGGATGCATCATCTTACGAAAATGCCCATCATCAACATCAGATCAGGATAATTCGGCAACCAATTAGTTATCCCGGGCTGCAATTCAAAATCAATCTGGCGGCTTCATGATTGGCTTATCACTAGTATTAACCAATAGATTGTAAGGATGCAGTTCATCCTACAAATCTGTTCAAAATTGTTGGCACACTTTGGCAGATTGGTTCCCGCCCCCTCATTTCCATGTTGCATGAGCACGAACACTGGAGCAATCTCGCACATATTATTTTCAACAATGATTGGGAGGGGATGGGGAGGGAAATGAAAGTTATAGTTACCAATGGTTTCAAGCCTTATTAACACATTAGGGACAATTCTATATTTAGTATTTTACCACTGTACAAACTTTGCCCCCTTATTCTCGAAAAGCACAAAGAGGATTTTACGGGACTTTTAGTATGTTATTATAGACACATTTCTGCACTGACATTTTCAGCTTGTTCCCAGAAATTTCCACGTAACACTAAAATTCTTGGCCTAATATTATTTTCAACACTGATTGGCTGGTGAGGGGAAAGAATTTTAGTCAATGCGTTCCAGCCTATTGTCTCCTTCATAGCTGCCAATAACATGTTTTTTTTTTTGGGTGGGGGGGGGGTTTCCAAGGACCTTATGAACAAGATGTAGTTCACCATACACGTTTAGCCCTGTTTAAAAGCAGTTGGAATTGGACGAAGCCAGCTTCAATTGGGTTACAATTGGGTTTCAATTTCTATATTTAACTGGTTAAACTTGTACATGACTTGTTGTACTGTTGTATATGCATGAAGCCACAGCTCTCACTTATTCTTGCATCCCTTTACTGGCTACCCGTTCAGAAGCCTTCATTCCTCACTTAAGTTGGAGGTTATATAACCCCTTACAGTTATCCTTGTTATCATCTTCTACAGAGGCAAATTTTTAGTTGGACATCCTTATTCATACACAAGTGAAGATGGTGACGAATATGTTTTGTTTTTCTTCCGAGCGACAGCGGTAGAACACATCATCAAGGGAAGATTGTCTACTCCCGTGTGGCTAGAGTTTGTAAGGTAGGAGTGGAAATTTTTTTCATGGCATTTTTAGCTGGCATAAGTCATGCTCATACGATCATCTCTGCAGCTTTTTGTACATTTACCACAGAATTTTGACAACAAATGACTCTAAGATCATATTTTACTTGACACCGTAGTCAAGTGGCCACACTTTTTTCACATGAGATTAACTTTTCCGGAAATTTCCGGAATTCCGGATTTTGGCCATAATAAAAAAATGAAAGGAAAGGAAATGTAAAAAAAAAACAAAAATTTAAATTTTTCTCCCAATTTCTGAGATCAAATTGTTAATTATAAAGGTAGAACTGCCTCAAACCAAGTTTTAAGTACCAATTTATTTTGGAGAAGGGGGTCTGTGTACCTTTAAATCGCGTAAAAAAATATGTTACCCTGACTCCACCGGAATGATACTCTAAAATTTGACCTTCCCCGTCGGTTTCAAAGTTGGATTTTCAGGAAAGGGGACAACTCCTCTGTTACATCTCATGTTTTCCGGTCTCCGACAAATTCAAAAACCTTATATGGCAACTCGATTTGTTAGTGTTTGTGCAGGTTTCTGTGTGTCAAACTTTGGTATACCCTTTATGTTGAATGTTTCTAGTTATCCCATGGCTTGAAAATCAGAGGGGGATATTTTCGATGGTGCGAATTCTGTATTTATGTGTATGTGTGGGTGTTCCATTTGATTAGGTTTTTGCTTTTTTGCGTCTCCTTCAAAAAAGTTTTAAGTTTAACGGGGGATGGCTTTTAGCTAGGCTGTGTTAGCTATAGATGCGGTGACATGTGACGTTAAATGCCGGCAACGAACAAAGCACTGGCCCCCTGCAGTATGCGTGAGCCCCTGAGGCCTTGTGTCTTTTAAAATTTGCACTCAATCAGGCAGTAGCCAGGCGTGATAAGCTATTGAATGCTGTAACTATATGGGCATATCATTCGCACCTCTAACATGTCAGTAGACCAGTTCTAACTTGTGTTTGTAACATTCACCTCAGCTATAGTTGTAATTCCGACTAGCCTGGGAGTATTGGTGCAGCAGTTGTAAGTTATATTTAATGATGATTATGTCCAACACGGTTTCACTGGCAACTATTATAAATACTTGTTGCAAATACATACTTAGTTGTAGTAAATCCAAAGTTTTAAAATCCCAAGGTTTTTTTTGTGTCTCTGTAAACAGGGGTGATGTTTTCACCTCACACTCATAGCCTCGACTACTTCCTCCTTCGACTTTGGCCAATTCAATGCATCCTCAACCCCACCCTCCTCTCTCCTCCTCCACTATCTTCTTCCATGTCGTCTTGGTCATCCCCTCCTCGAACTGCCCAGCCTCGAAAACAAAAAAGACCCTCGGGGGGGGGGGGTAAAATGGGCGTGGTTCTCCTGTGCGCTCAATACATGCCCATACCAACTTACACTATTTGCCTTAGCCAACCGTCCACACTTTCTTCCATACCCAATATCTGCATCAAGTCTCAGTCTTCCTATCCACTTGCTATCTCTGTCCTTCTCGTGAAGAATGCACCGGTATCCCCACCAGGTGGTCGCACTCCCATACAGCATCACTGATCTCGCACACTCTATACAACCTTCCTTTCTCATCAAAGGATATCTTTTCCCTTGGCAACAGCTCTCACCTTCTTAACTTCACTCACTCTAGCCTCGCATCCACCACCCCCACTAACCCTTCTCCAGGTATATGAACTCCTTCACCAGTTCCACCTCAACACACACTTTTCCCACGTCCAGCCCCCTAGCTTTTTCTTGCATCTTCCACCCAACAAATCTCTTGCAACTTGGGGTCAATCTCTTCTCCTTTGTGCATCTCCCATTTCCTATATTTCTCACACCACACTTACTTTTCTTAAACCCACAAACAGACTTCTTTACAACATCATTAATCATATGGAAATCGCGCCACTGCTTAATATAATTAACCTTATTGGGTCACTTGTATAGTGATTACCAAAGCACCACAAGCTCAGCCCCTGGCATCCAAATTCTCAAATTACATTTCATTCTCATTTTTCTCATATAATTTCATAGACACTTCATAGACACAAGGCAACCACACTTCTTCAAAACATTTCCCATCATACATGTTCCCTTATCCATTTTGCTATTTCGATATTCCCCTATTTCTCATTCACTTCACACAAACTATCTGAACCTCGGGTCACAGCGCATTGTTCTTCCCTGATGGCTACATACACAAACCCGTACAGTAATTGGTTTGAATAGATCACACGACAAACATTATGCATGGTGTGACATCCGTTTGAGGATTCTTTGACGTGTGTATCGTAATGAGAAGCGGTGCCTGCAGCAAACCTAGGCGCCTTTGTTGTCCGTTCGGAACGGGACTATAAAATGAGGCAGCGTACCGTTCGTCCGTCCGTCCTCCGTCCGTCCGTGATAAAAATGTTAACCCATGTTGTAAACGATTTATCTGGAGTTCCGTAAAGGCCCCCAATGATGAACTGGTGGAACGAAGCGGGTTGATGAGTTTTCTCGACCTGATTAGATTTTGGGTGTAAAATATGCTAATTACGGGTGTGATCTTTATTTGCATAATTTATGACAATTTTCCTGTAAGGCCGGTGTACAAGTTTTCTGTAGTTCCGTAAGGCGTATAATGCTGTCCTTGGTGGAAGGAAGCGGGCTGAAGAGTTATCCGACCTGATTTGATTTTGGGCGTATTTGGGGCAATTGAGTATGCGCTCATTATATGCAAATCAGCGTACTTGCTATATTTTTGACATTGACTTGGATACTCAATTCCTGGCTGCTTGAAAGCCTATCTGGGTCCAATCTTCTTTCAATTTGAAGTAGTGAATATAGTGCTGCCAGTGCTTAGGTATGGCAAATGACTAATGAATATATGCGTAATTGTTGTATCTCTGAACGGTATGTCCGGATAGCAAATTCCTTCGCTACATGAGACTCTATGTCATAGGGGTGTTGGGGATGGGGTTAGGTATTGCGGGGGGGGGTATGGGGAGGGGGTGGGGGTGTGGCAGGTTTTTGGCGGGGGTGTTGTGTTGCATTGTGTTGGGAACTGGGTGGGGTGTTTCATGTGTTAGGATGGGGGTGTTGGGGAGGGGGTGGGGTGTTTGGGGAGGGTGAGTTGTTGGGGAGGGGGAGTGGGTTTGCGGTGTGTTGTGGAGGGGGTTGCCAGTGGGCGGGGTGTTGGGGAAGGGGGAGGCCTGTTATGGGGTATTGGGGTGGGGTGTTTGCCGGGGTATTAAGCAGGTGGGTGGGGTGGGTATTGCAGAGTGTTGGTGGAGTGGGTGGGTGTTGGGGAGTTGTGGGTGTTAGGGAGGGGGTGGGTGTTGGCGGGTGTTGGGGTGGGGTGTTGCAGGGTGTTGGGGAGGGGGTGGGGTTTGGTTATTGTGTTGGTTTTTGTAGGGTGTTGGGGGGGGGGTGTGGCGGAGTGTTGGGGAGGGGGTGGGGTGTTGTAGTGGCATTTATCGCATGTTAGTGATCGGCGCCATTCGGCGGGGACATATTTACGATCGCGTAAATACGAGTTCGCCTTGTTTCCCTTCAGACCCTACGCGCAAACCTTCTTCCTTTCCACAACTTCTCCCTCAATCCTTCTAACCATTGGCTCACATACCACACATTAAAACCAAGTCATCAGCACACAACACGCGCTCATCAAACCTTTTTTTGCACTCTCCATGACCACATCAAGCACACTTGTCAAATCAAACGGCAAATTACCGAACCTGATGCACACCCACCTTCACCTTAAACCCCTGACAAATCAGACCCACTATAACTTTGTCTTTGCTCCTTCATACAACTCATCACCACTCTAACAATGCTCCTGGATGCCTCTCGTCCTATCGCGCCACTCTACTGGTCTCTATCAAGTGCCTTCTCCAAGTCACAAAAAGACATCCAGTTTCTTCCCTTAAGCTTGATATTCCAATTGCAACCTCCTCAAGAATAACATTACACTGCTGTGTTAGTCTAATTGTTTCAATGTACTAAACTTCATCTGAAAGTAACAAACATCAGTGTGGTTGGTTCCATTGTGCTTCAGATACCGGTGTACCTTCCACAAGCCAAGTGGTTTCCTTGTTACCCCTTTATTTAATAGGAGGCAAATCACAATATTGTTCAGATTGGAAGTCCCAAAATAATGGTGATCACAATCAATACACAGGATGTCTTTAAAGTTGGCATTTTAATTAATCTAAAATGTCCACTCCGATTGGTGTCGAAGTCCAGAATAAACAAAATGTTGCAGTGTAATGATGAGAATCTTCACGGCAAAGATGTCCAAATGGCTGCTAGTTGCATTTGTTAAAAAAGTTACAAGAAAAAATTTGTGGAAAATCTTAAGAAATTAAGTTCTTTTTGGAAAGCAGTCCTGAAGATAGCTTGTCCAGCAATTCAAGATGACAGGGTTCTATAGGTCCTCAGGGACAAAAAATTAGCAGTTATAAACAGTCCAGGATGGCCAATATCTCCGGTTGATATTGGCCTCCTTTTGTAATTAAGAAATATTTTTAATTTGATCTCCTGTTTTACTTAAGAAAAAAAGTTTCTCACAGGAAAAGTACTTGTTTATGTCGAACAGAGAAAAGAAAAATGGGAATTCACCTAGTGATATATGAGATCATTGCAGGTGTATTTAGCGAGTTACAGAACTAGACCAGCAAGCCAGTAGCAAGTAGCTATATAGAAGTTATAGCTTGTTGTAATTTCAGAAAATGGTAGATTTGTGAAAGTACTTATGCCAGGATTTTGTCATATTTAGACACAAGTAATGTGAAAAGCTAGTATTATTTTTTGTCGTCTTTGAAGCCAAAAATACTGGGAATCAAAATAAGATTACAAATGGTGGTCCTAAAGTAGTGGAACATAATTTTGGCGACAGTAGGAACTTGATAGCGATTTATCCGGACGGAATACTGTGGAATATTATTGTCGTCGAGGGACAAACCCTATGTACACCTTTTGAACATGTGCTGCGCGCCAAGTTATCTTCAGGACTAAGAAGATTTCCCATGGATGAATAGTTACCAGGGATTTTATGGAATGCTGTTATTTTGGAAGTCTTCACTGTGAGGAAATATCATTTGAAACTGCATTAACGCTTCCTTTAATTGGTACATTAGTGGGACATTTAATAAGAATCTAGTAAAATCATTTAGTGTAACATTATTGAATTGTAATTGTATTTTTGTGTCGCTGAATGAATGTTCAGGAGGCACATAATTGAAATGTGTGTCCATCTGTGTGTCTGTGTGTCGTCCATATGACTCGGTTAACCTTTTGTGGGGCCGGCAGATATATAGCTGGAGGACCACTTAGCAATCGTTGTGTGTGTGTATGTGTGTGTAACTAAAATGTTAATTTTATTTTTAAATTGTGTTAATGTTTGTTTTCAAATTGACCTCAATGAAAGCTGAAGTTCACTTGGAACCAACTTGTGTCATAGGGGACCATGGGATCCCTCAATGTTGATGAGGTCAAAAGGTCATGTGCCAAGGTCAAAAGTCAGGTGAGGGTCAAGTTGCCCCCCCAAAATATGGCTACAAATGTCGATACCAAAAAATTGATAATGATAGAAGTGGTGCCTGGCAGCAAACCTAGGCTCCTTTGTTTACCTTCAGACCCTTACTCTCAAACCCTTCCATTTCCAAAACTTCTCCCTCAATCCTCTACCATTGTCTCACACATTAAAACCAAGTCATCAGTACACAACATCTCGCTCATCAAACCTTTTTTTGCACTCTCCTTGACCACATCAATCACAATTGCAAATCAACGGCGAAATTACAGAACCTTGATGCACACCCACCTTCACCTTAAACCCCTGACAAATCAGACCCCACTCTAACTCTTGTCTTTGCTCCTTCATACAAACTCATCACCACTCTAACCGTTGCTCCTGGTTTGCCTGTCTTCCTCATCGCCCACTCCATCACTTTCCTTGGTACTCTCTATCAAGTGCCTTCTCCAAGTCCACAAAAAACACATACAGTTTCTTCCCTTAAGCTCGATATTCCCCTTGCAACCTCCTCAAAATAGAGACATTACAATGCTGTGTTAGTCTCATTTGTTTCAATGAACTAAACTTCATCTGAAAGTGTGGTTGGTTCCATTGTGCTTCCAGATCCCGGTGTACCTTCCGCAAGCCAAGTGAGTTTCCTTGTTACCCCTTTATTTAATAGGAAGTCAAATCACAATAATTGTTTCAAGAATTTGTAATGTCCAAAATAATGGTGATCACAATCAATACACAGGAATGTCCTTAAAGTTGGCAATTTTTACTTAATCTAGAAATGTCCACTCTGATGTGGTGTTAAAGGTGCGTGTTCCGATCGTCTTTGGGACCCCCCTGATTTACCCGGAAGTAGTATCGATTTTGATATCAGATGAAAGGCCGTATTTTTCTCATTGTCGTCTTGAAATTTGAGCCCTCAAATCCATTTCATTCCCAAGATATAAACAAAAAACGCCATTTTATTGGTTAACCATCAATATTAGCACAGTATTGAATAGGGCTTTACAACATGCATTATTGCGTCTACCATAAAACCGCAAGTTTGTTTCCCATGCTACTTGATGGGGTGTATGTGCAAGTGCCAGGCTCTCATATCAAGTAGAGAATACAATACACATAAATTGGAACAAGCACCTTTAAAAGTCCAGAATTAAACAAAATGTTGCAGTTTAATGATGATACATCTTCACGGCAAAGATTTCCAAATGGCTGCTAGTTTGCATTGTCAAAGTTACAAGAAAAATTTGTGGAAATCTTCAGAAATTAAGTTCCTTTTTCGGAGCAGTCCTGAAGATATCTTTGTCCAGCAATTCAAGATGACAGGGTTCTATAGGTCCCTCAAGGACACAAAAATTTAGCAGTATAACAGTCCAGGATGCCAAATATCTCCTGTGATATTGGCCTCCATTTTGTAATTAAGAATATTATTTTTAATTTATCTCTCTGTTTTACTTAAGAAAAAGTTTCTCACAGGAAAAGTACTTTGTTTATGATCGAAAAGAGAAAATGGAATTCACCTAGTGCTATATTGAGATCATGCAGGTGTTATTTACTAGATAATACAGAACTAGACCAGCAGCCAGTAGCAAGTAGCTATATAGAAGTTATAGCTTGTTTTAATCTTCAGAAAATGGTAGATTTGTGCAGTACTTAGTGCCAGGATTTGTCATATTTTAGACACCACGTAAGTGAAAAGCTATAATTATTTTTCTGTCGTCTTTGAAGCCAAAACTGCTGGGAATCAAAATAAGATTCCAAATTGTGGTCCTAAGAGTGGACATAATTTTGGCGACAGATAGAAATTGTAGCGATTTTATCCCGGACTGATATACTGTGGAATATTATTGTCGTCGAGGGACAAACCCTATCATTTTGAACTGCTGGGCAAGTTTATCTTCAGGACTAAGAAGATTCCCATGGATAATAGTTACCATGGATTTATATTGCATGCTGTTATTTTGGAGTCTTCACTGTGAGGACATATCATTGAACTGCAACGCTTCCTTTAATTGTGTACATTAGTGGACATTAATAAGAATCATATGTAAAATCATTTAGTGTAACATTATTGAATTGTAATTGTATTTTTGTGTCGCCTGAATGAATGTTCATGGAGGCACATATTTAAATTCTGTGTGTCCATCTGTGTGTCTGTGTGTTCGTCCATATGACTCGGTTAACCTTTTTGTGGGGCCGCCAGCTATATAGCTGGAGGACCACTTAGCAATCCGTTGTGTGTGTGTATGTGTGTGTCACTAAAATGTTAATTTTATTTTTAAATTGTGTTAATTTTTTGTTTTCAAATTGACCTCAATTGAAAAGCTGAAGTTCACTTGGAACCAAACTTGTGTCATAGGTGTACCATGGGATCCCTCATATGTTGATGAGGTCAAAAGGTCATGTGCCAAGGTCAAAAGTCATGTGAGGTCAAGTTGAAAAAATATGCTACAAATGTCAGATCCAAAACATGATAATGATAAAATTGGATGATTTACGCCCAATATTAATTGGTCTCGCTATGAGTTTTAAAATATTGGGCTCAACTGCATCTTGCAGTTTTCTTAAATCTCATATATTTATCCTTCAAATAAAGTTGATTGTGTTTTGTTGTACCGAGGGGAGGGGTAACTCGAAAAAGCTTGGCCGTTCTGTTAATTATCACCTAACATTATCCAATAGAAAAGTTCAATTATATAGTTGCATATAGAATGCCTAAAAATTCCCAGGGATAATCCCCAGCTATTTATAGAAGAGATTTCCATAAAGGTCTCTTAGCATGTAAACTGAAGTATTCAAAGATCATGAATTTCCATTCAATTATGTGTTGTAGCAAGTGTCCATGTGGACATTAATGACTAAATTTATCTGATTTTGTCCTACTAAAGGCTGACTGAGAGATTTCAAAATATATTTTTTTGTGTATTACAAATAGTCAACCAGAACTAAAGATAGTTACCTTAAATGCTCAATTCAAAAGTTTGAGATGAATCAGATTTCATTTTGATGCAGTATTACAAGTACCATAGGCCACCGTGCGTAACAAAAATTTCAAGAACCGCAAAGTTTTAGTTTAATGGCTGTATAGTAGGTGAATTATCTTGTGTATGGAACATACGTGCTGTTTGAAGGATTGAAGTTTTGGACATTTATGCTATGTTGCACTCTGTCCACCACTAAAAACATTGGACCTTCCAAACCAAGATTACATATAAATCTCTCTTTATTCTCTACTGCAATATTGGGGTTTTTTTCTGTGTTTTGTACATCAGAATGATATAGGAAACAATTTCGAATGGAGCAGTTACCTAAAGGCACGCCTCAACTGTTCTCAACCTGGTGAATTTCCAAACTATCTTGACGAAATACGTAGTTCAGCAATCCGATAAGGAATAGAGGACGAATTTGGTACCCTTTTGGTCAAATTGAGTTTACATGGTTGATTCTGGTTGCATTTTATGTACTCATTAATTGTCTCTCAAATAAAAATGAAATTGATCTCAGACCCAAAATCCCAAAATACCCCTGTCCGAATAACACCCATTGGTCTAACAACGTGGTTTCACAAACAAGCAAATTCGTATTCGATAGCTGGGCTTGTCCAAATAGCTCAAAGGCAAACCAGTAAAGTGCGAACGAATACGTATTGCTGGGACAAAGATTGCTACTTCATTGCAGAATCGATAATAGGTTGGCCAATGATTTAAGACACTCGATAAAATTACCTTCTATACTTTCATAGGGAGATTTTGTCTTTGTACTTCACATTTAATTTTTGTGTTTTAATTATGTTACTTGTACTTGAACCTACGTCTGTGGCATCGTGAAAGAGAATTATACTTCGTCTTCCTCCACTCTAACAATTTCGTTTAGCTCCGCTAGCGGTGCATAACCTAATTTTAACAGTGTCCTCTAAAAAATCCTAGAAATACTAGAGGTCTGACCTCCCGAACCTGCCTTTTAGCTTTCTGGCGAGGGGCGCGGTAGAACCAAAAATATTTACAATGTCGAAATGTCAAGATTTTTGTATGTTAAGACTTCCTTTTCAGTGAATGGTTCACACATGCAACGAAAAACGGTAATTTCTGTAACAGTCCTTCTAAGGACTCATCAACCGCGGCTATGTCCAGTTTGGGCGTCGGGTGACGAGATGCAAATGGTCCACCAAACATTCCAATGAATCATATAGCAAAATTCGGCAGGTAGATTCACATGAGGATGGTACTATTGATCAAAACCAGCCAATCCCGTCCCGTGCCTCCCTGACCCGCGCTTCAAGATTACGAGCCGAGTTCACCTAATTAGTAGAGGGGAGTGGTAACTCACATACAACCTCACAACCCTAGGTTTGCCCTTCGCTTATGGGTTAGCTTTGATTACCCAGAAATGTTTCATAGATCACGGCTTCCTGTGTAGCCGTGATGATTATGATCGGGAAATTGCCTACAGGCAGAGATATGAAGAAGGCAAGAGTTACCTTATCAATCCCCGCAGGATTTAGGGGGTGTTTACTTGTGCAAGTGAAGTTATTAACCAGAGAAGGTTTATTCCTCCTCCAGCAGCCAGCCGTTTTGTTCCACCACCTCGATGACAATACGAAGGGGTGATATCCGAGATAGTGATTACCTTCTCAACTGGGCATATGCAGATCTGCAAGACATGCAAGACATAGATAGGATGTTCCCACAAATGCTAAGCCAATCACTTTCCTCGAGTAATCATAGCCGTAAACGAAGACACAGTGGTCGTTTGCCCTCTTCCAGAACGAAGCGATCCGCTCAAAGGGGTATAGGGGATGAGTCCGTCTGATCAAAGTAGTTCAGAATCTGAAGCTGAAAAACAGCCCTCATCTACTACATCTACTCCGGTTAGCGGACAGGAGACCATGCACCCTCGATCAGACCAAGAAGAGAAGGAGGTGGACAGTGTGTCTATCAATGCTGACCCTGGGGATGTCCGAGCATTAGAGGAGAATGCCAGGTGTGGATCACACAAGTGCACAGGATTCTGAAACAACGTGGAAAACTAACCCAAACCAAGGGGGTTGTTCCATTAATATATTGACACCCAAAATATCGCATTTTAACCTTGGTGATGACCACATCAGTGCCTAAAGGATCTTTTATTTTAGCAACGTCTGGGTTAGATTGGTGGATTCACAAAGAACAAATGTGTTCTGGATCAACAGAAAAAAGATGACTGATAGTGTTCTGAAACCTGATCCTTCAGTGGCGACTACTTCAAAGCTCCTGACCTACCTGAATCTGTTAGGGCTCCCATGAAGAAGGTTCAAGGTGGCGGCCTGGAAAGACAACAATTCTTTATGGTCGATCCAAGGGGATCTGCTGAAGGCCACTATCTCCTTAGTGAAAGCCATAGAAGAGAGCCAACTAAAAGGTGAAAGAAATCAACTGCTCTAATCCGACAGGCAGTCTTATAGTTTCTGGGATACAACATCTTTCCCTCACCGGCACGTCCTGCAGAACTTTCCATAAAAGTTTTCCTCATAAATTCAACTCCTTCCGACATCTTGTATTTATAAATGCTGAGCAAGTTTAAGAAAGAAGTCAACACGGGTGATCAGCCAGTGGTCAAAACTTACCACAAGCTTCTAGTTATATAAAACCCTATTCCATCAGAAGAATAGACCACAAGAACACAGTTCCAGGGAAATTTTTGCCATAAGTACAACAAAACCACAAGGCCGACACAATTCTGATGGGTATGGTCTTAACTCACAATACTCTGGGATAGAGGTTTACTTCAGCAAACCGGTCTTCCTTTCGAGATTTTCTCACAAATCCACCCGCTTTCAAAATGATCCCAAAGGTAACAAGTCTTTTCGACCTGACCAAAAAACTAGAGAAGGAAAGAAGACATCTCAAGCAAAGGGCTCTCGATCCTGTAACCAATTATCAGAATCAAGCACCTTCAGGTCTCCAATAAAGGATTTCCTCCAGCTTGGAAGGAATTGACTTCGGATCCATGGATCCTACAAACGTAATGTTACAGACTTGTATCTTGTCAGAATACGACCAATTCAATAAAACCCCCAAGACACACACTAAAAAATGTCATTAGAGCAACACACCTTTGTTCAACAGAGATTCCACAAATGATTCAAAAAGGGGCAGTAAGAAAGTGTTTCACACTCCAGGGGGAGTTTTCCTTTCAACTATTTTTAAATAGTTTGTCCCCCGCAAGCATCGTGTGGTTACCGCCCAGTATTTCAATTTAAGACATTGAATCAGTACATCCAGACAACCCATTTCAAGATGTAATCAATTCAACATGCCAACATCTGGCCCAACCTTTAGAATTCATGGTAACAATAGACTTGAAGGATGCCTACTTTCTATCCCTAGTTCCACAAAGCCCCCCTGCGGGTTCGTGGTTAAGAATTGGCCCGATGTGTTTCCCCGCATGTCGTAAGAGGCGACTAAAAGGGGCCCCCTGCGGGTTCGGGGTGATAGAATTGAATCCGCCTGTGTTTCCCTGCATTCGTAAGGGCGACAAATGGGATCTCGTCCAATTTAAAACCTGCTGCTTGCTCCATCATGATATTGGTTTTGAACTTTGTATATGCCGTGAAGCTGTTTTAGATCATCTGGATTTTGTTTTTTAATTTATTTAATTGAAAAACCAAAATTTGTTTGTTTTGTGTTTTTATTTTTTAATTGTTAAGATTTAGATCACCTGTACCATTTTTAATTTCTGTGTTTTTATATAGCTTAAACATAAACCATGGTTTTTTTTTTATTAATCATGGGGGTTTAAGCTTGATCCCCTAACATAAATTTTAGTATGGGATGTTTTTTTGTATTTATTGGTTTAAATTCCCTGAGGGTTCGGGTTTAAGAATTGGCCCGATGGTGTTTCCCTGCATGTCCGTAAAAGGCGACTAAAAGGGACTTGTTTGCAGTGAGTTGCGACTCGTGTCGTAGGAGGAGAGGATCCTGGCAGTTGAGGTGCAGCATGTGCTGCGGTGCAGTTGAATCAACACACTGCCTTCGCTCAAATTCTCCTAGACGAGAAGTTGTTTAGTCCTGGATTCCACCAACCGGTGTGCGTCCTTGCCTCTAAAGACTCATTATTGCTGATTATTGTTATTGAGACATATTGGGTACTTATGTACCCTTGTTGTGACGTAATTGCGTCCTGGGCCTTTAGCAGGAGGCTGCTTAACAGGTCAAGTGAGGAGGCGCTTTTTTTTTTTTTTTTTTTTTTTTTTTTTAATTTCCTTGAGTATATCTCTTGGGTATCCTTGGCATAAGTAAGTGATTTGCCACTTACATGTATTGTGTCCCCTTGTTGGGCTCCGTGGTGGGTGTGGAGCGCTTGGAGATGAATCCAATACTTTTATTATTAATGCACACAAACCTTGACAAAAATCCTGTTAAACGTAACAGAGATTGTGATCCGGATCCTGTAGTTGATGATTATTGGCCTCACTTTTTAGTGAATGAGTCCATTGATGATAACAACCCTATCAAAAATCTTTCCCCTTTTTGCTGTAAGCAAGGGTATTGAAGTCATTGCTTGGCATGTTGAGAATATTAAGAAACTCCGGTCTGGGTATATTTTGGTGGAGGTCGACCGGAAGATTCCGTCGGATAACCTCAAAATTACTACCATGCTTGCCCAAGGTTCCAGTTAGAGTTTCTCCTCATAGAACTATTAACTCTCAGAAGGGTGTAATTAAATGCCATACTTAAGATTTTTTCTGATGATGAACTTTTGAGTGGTTGGCACTCAAAATGTCCACCCAATATTTCATAGAATTATGATTACAAGAGCTGGTAAAAAAATCATTACGGGTACGTTTATAGTTACCTTCAATGCGCTAAACCTTTAACCCAAGTCAGTAAAGTGGGTTACCTTCAGGTGCACGTAGAGGATTACATCCCTAGCCCTACAAGATGTTTTTAAATGTCAACGTTTTGGCCACTTTAGACTTTTGTAGAAGGTCCAGAAGTTTGTGGAAAGTGTGGCAAAGAGGCCACAATGATCCAATTGTAAGGAACCTGCTAAATGTGTGAATTGCAGTTGGTAATCACTCGCAAATTCAAGATCCTGTCTAAATGGGATAAAGAACAATACATTCAAAAAATCAAAGTGACAGGTAAAATGACTAATAAAAAGGCCAGAGATACTCTTCCGTTCTCAAAGGTTACCGGATCAAAAGATTATGTCCTGATGTTTGTGAAAAGTGGTCAAAAATCAATTACTTCTAAAGACACATTTTCCCAACAGATCTTGTTTGGTCCTAAATGATTTTGCCCAACCTAAACAGTATTTAGAAATTGTAAGGAAAAGACAAGTGATAAAAATATTGCAACTAAGATGACTTTGCCTAAGATCTCGTAGTCTTTCTAAAGATCCTCGTAAGAAACATCAATTCACTAAAGGTGATCAGACTGTTTAGGAAAAAAAACAATCTACTAACTCCGAAGTAGATCTGCAGAAAAAAAGAGACTACAAAAATAAAAAACTGGAGGAACTGATAAAGGCAACCTATTCTCTCACCACAGAACCTAGGTAATCCCAAACAATTAAAACCACTTAATTCTGATTCGTCAAAGAAATCAGTAATACTAAACATTCTCAATCATTAATAATTTCAAAGGGATCACGGATCCCTATTCAGCGTTTATAACAAGTTGATGTCACTTTTGTCAGTGAGGAAGGAGGGCATGGACCTTTTGTGTCCCTGAAACACCAGAGCAGAAAAAAAAAAACAAGAGACAAAAACCCCACACACACACACCCCCACACCCCCACCACCCGCCCCCTTCCTTGCTGGTCGGCGCGTCCTCTACTTTCCTTTAAACCGTGCACACACTCTACCCCATCAATGTGCACTTCTGGCAATGGCATTGCAGGGGCTTAGACCCCAATTACTAATAAGTTTAAATAGC